>WIGN01000137.1:0-97788 GCA_014235955.1 Colletotrichum sojae | reverse complement strand
AAAAAACGGGCGCACGATCGAATAACGCGCGACGTCCCGAGGAGCGGATCCCGACGATTCGGTAACATTACGGATACCACCACCTACACTACACTAGAAACTCCAACCACCAGTGTCCACTTCACTCCGTCTCCTCCTCTGATTGGATCCCATCCCCCTTGATTGGAGAACCGTTCATCCACACAAAAAACAAGCGCACAAAAAATCCATGTCCACACCGTAAATCGCCAGAAATTTCTGGACCTCCTCATCCCCTCCCTTTCCTTCGTACCCTTGCACTCCGCGGAACCGAGGGAAAGTGGACAACCTTTTCCTACCGTTTAGGATAGGCCCAAGTGATCAACTACCGAGGCGTGTGGGCGCGCGCGGCCGTATTCCGAGCCCTCGTTCCGGTTCTTCAGCACAGTCTCGCTGTTATTGACCCACTATTACAACCCCCCCGTGTCAACGTGAAATCAGCAGCAGCGTCTGCGACACGCGGGGCCGCCGTAGACCACCGGAAGCCCACCGTAAAAAAAAACAATCTCACAATTTCCAGAAGACAACCGAAGAGAATCCACCCATCATCCGACACCACATCTCGGCGCACCGAGGAAAGCGAAGCCGCGAAGCGAGCAGCACAACAAGCCAGCCCGCCCGCCCGAAACCACGTACGTCGGCTTGGCCGCATCTTTAGGTCGGCGGTGAGAAACCTCCGGCGGGCTGGTCAGGCGGCAGGCCCCAAGGGACGGGCAGAATTTGACCGCTAGTTTCTCACTGTTATCTGCGAGTGTTGTTGTCGCCGGTCGGTTCGACTGCGACCGATACTGTATCCCTAGCATATCCATCCGTACTCCTACCGCAGCGTTAGTTGGGCCTCCCTGCATGCTTCCGGCCCAGTCCGAGCAACGTGTTCCTGGGCCTTGCCCTGCATGGACAAGTCAGGTTCTCCCTCCCGTCACGCATCACATCACCGTGGAACGCGTGCCTGCAAGAATGTATCCAATATGTGATCAAAATTGATCTGCAAGTCTGCGACTAAAAAACACAACATTTCGCGTCTTGGCGCGCTCTTCGCTACCATGCGGATTCTGATGCCGCATTGCCTGATTCCCATACTCCTTGCCAAATGCCGCTACGCCGTAACACACTTCCCGAGGTAACATACGCCGAGGCGGCGACAAATCAAAAAGTAAAATGACACAAGAAAAACTCCGGCTTCATGTCGACGCGTCTGTCGTGCAATTGTTCCGACGCAGAGATAAGGAAAAAAATTTCCCAGCCCTCTTGCCCCTGTTGTGCGAGGACCTTCCCTGACTCACGTCGCAGGGCCCCCGTTTGATCACTTGGGCGTCACCACAACCCGGCCTGCATTCACATGCGAGGCCAAAGTCAAAATTTCGCCAAGACGTGGGCTGTTCGCGTGGAGAAACAACACCAAGAGGGGCTGCTACTGCTTCGACGAAAAATCCCCGCTGCCTCCGAGTTCGTGCCGGGTGGATTCCGTCTCGGGCGGAGGGCAGTCCAAGGCGGTCAAGCAGCGCCGGCGGCCATGACCAGGTCCAACAGAGTCGACAGTCGAAAAAAAAAAAAAAAAGATGAGAAAAAAAAGCCGGAAGAAAAGAAGCAATATGCATGCGCCCTCCAATGCTTGTGGTCTCCAATCCGTCGCTATGCATGTGCCGTCGAATCAAAATGATGGAAAATCAAAAGTGCTGTGACTGTGACTGGCCCGGTCCGTTCGGTGGCAGTAACCTTTGCATGTGTTGCAAGGCAGATATGCAACCTCGCGGCGCAGAGTCTTGGCTCTGTGTCTCCCACGCTGGAAATCCACGTACGTCGCATGTCGTTGCCATCAGGCCATGCGCACCATGCGCTCGGAACCGGGCAGGTCGACGTGGTCGCGCGCGTGTGTGTATGGGTGTGGGTGTGTTTGCTGTGGTGTCTCGTGTCGGACGTGTGTCCACCCGTCTTCTGTAATTCTCCCTCCGCTGGTAATTCGTGACAGCGCATCTTGCGTCCCTCCTTTTCTTGGATTGCTCCGCCCCCTGTTTCATACAATTCGAATGGATTAAACATCCGACCGACCGACTGACCGGACAATCCCCCCCTCCCCCCCGCGTCGCTCTTTCGCCCTTCTCGTTCGGTCGGTCGTGCTCTCTGGTCGTGGATAAATCGACAAAAGCAGCAGGTGGTGACGACCCGCTAATCTGGTGCAGCTCATTTCGCAAATGGCCGACGATCAAAAAGTTCCTCGCCGTAGGCGGTAGGCGGTAGGCGAGATGCAAAAGGTCCCTCGCTATTACCAAACGGTAAGGTAACGGCATGAGGGGACCCGCAAATGGACTGCTTCTAGAAGAGCAGCACAGAAAAATGGATGCCCTCCAGCGTCCTTCGGTGCCCCAGACGGCGTGTCGACGATTCGGGCAGTTAATGGAACCCCCGAGCAGGGAGCCAGACGCGCGATGATGCTGACCATTCCGCGATATCGGATAAGGCAGGCACTTAATGCCGGGCCCCTGTCTGTGGAATGCGGGCCCAACGCTTCCCCGTAAATTAGCGCCTTGAAGCCCTGGGAATGACGATTCCACCCAAAGAGGCACGGTGCAATCAGGGCAGCGTCTCCCCAAGGCCCCCCCAAGGCCAAGGGCGAGGAACCCCAACCCTCTTGTTTTGGCCTTCTCCGCGGGAACCTGTTGCTGCAGCGCTGGGCACACCAGGAGGGGAATAACAACGCCCACGGCAATAATAAACAAGCTTGCGGCGGTTGAAGGAATTCCCAACCCTGGTCCCGCACTCTGACGTGCTCAGCTGTCGAGGGCCCCAACAGTGCGGCATCGGTGCTGGGTGACCAATCTTGGTTCGACGACGTTGCGTCGTGCGAAAGGCCTGCGGAGCGGCCGTGGGGGTTCGTTCCTGCATCCTTGGTGTGGTTGGACGGCGAACTCGCGCGATGTTGGCATTAGGCGTGCGCAACGCAATCGCTCACTGCGCGAGAGGAATCCAGCGGGCTGGGACGCCGTCGGCGCCGACCTCGTAGGCCCGGACGCCCGCCTTCCGAGGCGGCAGGGCCCAGCGGGCACGGCCTGGCCGCTGGTCGTCGAGCTTTCCTTGCTTGCGCATCGCCATCTCCATGACGGCGATGCGGATAAAGTCTGGGTTCTCGCGCATCTCGCGCTGGCGCATGCCCCCCGGCGGGTAGGTGAAGGCCGTCTGGTTCGGAGATTGTGATGGGGGCTGATAACGAGGTGACTGAGTCGTGACCGCCGATGTCGTCGGAGAGGGGCCCCGGACTGATGGGGGCGGTGGTGCGCTCCGGCTTCGCTGAACCTTGTACGTCTGCATCTGTATCGAGGCAGTAAAGCTGCGCGTGCCCGTAGGCGCAGCGGCAGCGGTTGCTGGGTGGGGCTCGATGCGAGCATTGGTCGTGGGGTTCAGATACCGGCGGAGCGCCGCCGACGGCTCCTCCTCCAGCACGGGCGGACGGCGCTCGTCCGTGTAAGGCACCTTGGGGTCGATGGTGAGAATCGACCGGGTGAGAAAGTCGTCTGGCGGGATCGAAGAAAAGTTGATGCTGGAGATAGACCGCGCGGCCGAGCGGAGGGCCCTCAGCGACGCCGTCAGGTTGGACTTGAAGGCCGACTTGAGAGGGCGCAGCGGAAACGTGTAGTCGGAAAACGAAAATTCCGACTTGGTGTCCTCCTCATCTTGCGATTCGTCAAAAACTCTAAAGTCGAGATCCTCGACATCGACGCCGTCGCGGGACAAGGGGTGATCTTCAGGCTCCCCGGGAGGCGAGGAGAGGGGCTCCAACGACCGCCGGGGCTGTCGCGAGCGTCTCCTGCGGGGGCTTGGGCTGTAAGGCGACTCCAACGAAGAAAGAGTGTCGGTCGAGAAGGAGTCGCCCAGAGAGGGCATGGACTCAACGGACACGGTCCTGGTGGACAGGACGGAGCCGAGGCCGCTGTCGCTGATGGACAGGTCGTCGTCCTCCAAGTCATCGGGGGGCGAGAGAAGCAGGTCCAAGGGGTTCCTGCCAAAGGTGAGGCTGAGCTCCTTCTCGCAAACCTGCTGCCTCTCGATAACGGCCTCCAGGGTCATGTGATGGTCCCTCTGGCTCTGGGGCTTTTGCTTGGAGCCGCGTCGCGGCCTGGGGATGTCAGTAACGGCCAGGAGAGCCAGCATGGCCGGGGGCACGGCATCTGGAGAGTGGACATCCCGGGGCCGCTGGGGTTTCCTGTGGCGGCCGGAGCCGTAAAAAGGGTTGGATCTGGGTTTCGAAGGGATCTGGACTGGGCCGGTTGGTGTCGTCGGCCTCGCTGTGGTTACGCTCGTAGTTGTCCTGGGAGGGCTCGACGGCGCCAGCTTAGTCGTTTCGCGGCGAGCATTCTTGCTTTTGGCCATGGTAGCTGTGGTGGGAGCGGGAGAAGCAAAGATAGGCGTGACGGTGACAGAAACGTTCTGAGCATCCTTTTTCCGATCCAGCAGGGCAGAAGGCAGCGCCGTTCTGGGGGTGTCGATGGGAGGAGAGGTCGTCGAGGTCGAGCTCGTGCCGGATCTGAAGCTGTTGCTGGATAAGTTACGCGTGGTAGAGGAAGAGGGGGGAGAGGATGCTGAGGGTGTGGTCGAGGCCGAGGGCTGCCTATTGTAGTAAAGGAAACTCCTTGGGGACATCATGGCGGCGTCTGGACATGCCCTGGGCCTGTTGCGCCAGTGGCTCGGCGGGGCAGCCCGGACCCGACAGGCAAGACAGGTTGACAGGGAAGGGGGGGGGGGGGGTGTGTGGTGGAAGGAAGGGGACCAGATCAGGCACGCACACCACTGGCTCCCTGGAGGAGGTAATAGGTACCTTTACCTCGCTCTCCCTCTGCTGAGTGCTGGCGAACAGCAGGCGCCGGCGGCCCAAGCTAGGTAGGGGAGGGAGGGACGAAAATGGGTTGGGGAGACCAGTGGAGGCGTGGCGGGCTGCTGCAGAGGGCACGCGCAATTAGGGGACCAGTTCGACCTTTGGGCTGACTTGTTGACTCCTCTCCCTTGCTGCTTGCTGGGTTCGGGGGGTGTATGTGTCTGGTTGCTGGCACTGGCACTGGCACTGGCACCACAGGCGCAGGCACAGGTACACGCAGTGGAGTTGACGGTCGGACGTGCTCGTCTGGCTTTCTGGCTTTCTGCGACGCTCTTCCGCTCTTCTGCCCTTCTGCCTTTCTGGGAATGGGGAGCTGCGCTGTGTCGTGTGCCGGGGGCAGGGGTCGCCGGTGTTTTGGTAACGTAAAGACAACGGCCAGCAGCTAATCAGCGTCGAGGTTTTTCAAGGAGAGGGCCCGAACAGGAATTGCGACGGGTCCTTTGACGATGATGATTGACGGGAGGTGACGCAGCAGGGACAGGTCGAAGGCTTGATTGCGGTGGTTCCGTGTGGGAATCTGGGACCGGCTATTGCAAGCTGCACCCTTCTTTTCTCCAGCGATCTCGAAAGCAAGGAGGTGTAGCCGATAGACGGTGGTCGCCCTTGCAGAAGGCAAGCCAGCCACGCAGTCGCAGTGGTGCAGGCGGTCACCGTACCTGGGTTCCTATACGCAGCGGGTGAGGTCAGGTGGCGCGGCGTACCCTTCCTTGCCTTTGGATATGTGGGTTTTGGGTGCAATGAATGTCGGTGCGGGTGCGGTTTGCGTAGAGTTGTGGAGAGTTTTGGGAGCGCGCGAGTCGGGTCGTCGTCAGAGGTTGAGCGAGGAGGGTGGTCGCGGCGAGGACGATGCGAAGGGCAACACAGGGAAGACCCAGCCGAGGGCTTGGACGACGACGGTCCTTGGTCCTTGGATATCGAAGCTGAAGATCCGTCACGAGGATGAATTCGAGACTTGCGATGACGATGATGTGTATATGTATTAGGTACGAATACTTGAACGTCGGTCGGGAAGGCCTGGTGTTGAGGAAGAGTCGATCGAGTACTCTGTGGTCTTTCGGGGTCTTTTGGACGTATTCGTCAGCAAGGAGTCGTCGGCGGTGCAAGGCGAGATACCAAGGTCGGCGTCGAGGTTGATGCCGGGCGAGGTGTCGAAAATGACGACAGTGCGATGCGAAAGAAGGACGATGGAAGGTGAGGAGGAGGTTACACCACTGGTGAGAATAGGAAGCCTTTGCTTTCTCTTCTCTCTCTCTTTCCTTCCCGCTCTATCTTGATGGGGGGGCCTTCCTGGTTTTACTGTTCACTTCCAAGGCCACCTCGGGCAGGTGCGGTCGATATGGAGATATACATCAGGTACCTTGGAGAGATAAGACTCCGGAGTACAATCTAGAGTACCTGTGTGCCACCTCATCGTCCGCCTTGTCTTCTCACTGGGCAGCTACGGCACCTTCAGATAGGTACCCAGACGGTCACTGATAAGGAACCTGGGGAAACAAGCACCGGAGGAGGCAAGGTTGGAGTAGACAGGCGAGACACGAGGGAACGGCAGACAAGACTGGATGATGCTCTCGCCCTCAGCTGGTCATTATCTTTCTCCTTTCTGTCTCCTGCCATCTAACTATCTGTACCTTCCGTACCAACCCCCAAGAGAATTTGGGCAGTTGCGCCTGCCTTGATGTTGCGGGTGCTGCGCAACCCAACCCTCCCCGTTGCGCCTGCCTGCGTCGTGGCTGACGTTCTACGGTCCCTGCCTTGGTTGTTTGCCTGCTCCATACCAAGGTCCATAGGTCCATAAGGTAGGTATCACCTCACCTTCCTGCCTCATTCGAGGCGTTATCCTCTCCTCGAAGGAAGCAAGCAGCGACCACAGCAGGCGCGATGGATGGGCGCACAGACCCGACGGGCCTGGGCGCACTCAGCCTGGAGAAGGTCACTGATAAGGACCCGAAGCCTCCAACTCCCGGTCGTCCTCTCACTTTGACTTTCCGGTGACATGAGTTGGGGGTCAGTCCAGTCCAGGGGAGAGAACACCACGGGGGTCACCCCCCTCTGAGACAACAGACACTGACTTGATTAATGATTGAATGACTGACTGGCTGGCACAAGCTGGCACTCCCTCGGCCCCAACTCACTTTCGACAACCACCAGCATCAACAATACGAAAACACCGGGAAACGTCGCGTCTATTCCTATTCCTGTCCCCTGCGCCTGCGGCCCTCTCGGTGTCGTCAGTCCGTGTCGCAGCTACAGGGCCCAACTGACCGCAGTCAGTAATGCTGACACCGGATCCGCGGCCGGTGATTGGCCCTGGCGCCGCGGGTCGCCCTTTGACATTGGCGGTGGCCGTCATAATAGTGGACTTTCTTCCAAGATACTGGGAGCCCTGAGGCGCTGTTCAGCAGGGACGCACCGTGGTGACCGCCCGGCTGACCCGATCAGGGCTCGTCGTGGGAGACAAGGACAGCTGAGCGCGGACGGTCGACCGGTTGTGTAGCCAATGAGAACCGAGAGAGCATAAATAAGGCTCCTTATGTAAGACGCCAGTGGCGCTTGGCTGACTCCACCTGCCGGCCGTCTCGCACCTGCCAACTGCACAAGTCATCGGGCCCGGGCAGTGACTGACACTTTCCCAAGGAGAAAGAATGGAGGGGAAAGAGTGCCCCAAGAGTGCCCCTACCAATTTTATGCGTGGCTTCCTTTTATGCGTATTACAACCTCGACCTTGAGCCTTGGCCCAGACACCGAGACGGGGAGCTCCTCCCTCGTGAGCGTGAGGTACGGTGTAGGTGTACCTGGTGTAGTACCTGCCTGTTGTCTGCCTTATCAGCACCAGGCAAACAACTTCAACCACCACAATCCCTTCCCCGTTTCGTCCCATCACCCCCCCCCCCCTCCCCTCCCCTTCCATCCTCCGCCCAGCTCAGCGCTACTCCGAACTCACCACCGTATAGAATCGCTACGCCCAATTACAGACCTTCCCGAACGCCTCCGTGACCCTTCCAGATGGAGGGAGAGGGGCCACAAGATCCGTCCGACCATGGCAATGTGTCACACACACGCACACTACGACGCTGTATCTCTCTCTATTTCCTCCCTGTTTGTCGACCTAAACAACACGGTCGACGACATCTTCAGCGCCGCCGCTGACTCTGACTCTCGGTCTGGACCCTGAAAAGGCCCTGAGATAAGGCCAGATGGGCGCAGGATCCAAGACACGAGACATACTACACCAGCACCACTGCCATCGCCATCGCTGCGAGTATTCTCCCGACGGGCCCGTCGCTTCGACCGGGTGGCCTCCCGAGTTTGCCTTGCCATCGGCGCTACCTCCGGAGCCCTGTTCCCAACCACACCGTTTGACCGTCCAGCATTGTCGGCCTCCTCCGCTCCCATGCACACAGGCTATCCGCGCAGCATAACACAACACAGCCAGTTACTCGTCCTTCGCGCCTCCACATTGTCCACTTCCACTCGACGTCGGCCAGCCAGCTTGCAGAAGTGCCCGTCCATCCCAACCAAACCGCAAGGCTCCAGTTCTCCGACTGCCTGTCCACCTATCCGACGGACTCTCGTCGACGAGACAGGAAGGCCGACGGAGAGCCCCCCGCCGTATCCCACGGAACTAGTTCTAGCGCCGCGCATCCCTCGTCCTTCCGTCCCATCCGTTCTCTTGGTCCTTCTCGAGCCCGATGGATGGATGTCAGGGACCGACACTGCACTCTGCACTCTACACGACGGGAATCCAATAACACCCGCCCTACAGACAAAGTACGGACTGCGTCGATCGCCTCGGCCCCTCTCCCGCTTTCAGCGCCTTCAGACGTGTCATCACCGCATTCACTCAGCCAACATGGACAAGCTCAAGCCTTGTGCCAGCAGCACCAGCAGAATCAACAGATGAACAAGCCATGTACCTCGATTCGTGTCGCCCGTCGACCGTCATACCACTCGTCATGACAATGGCCTCGCCCTCGAGTGCCATCTTCAACAAGCCTTTTCACATGCATCCAACCTTGACTTGCCCTGTCTCGCAACGTCGATTCTTCGATACGGCTGGCAACTAACTGTGCCGTGCGGTGCCTAATACGGAACACCGGCTTGGCTTGGGAAGTCCATGTTTGTCCATCCACATCTCTCCATCCCTCCCTCTTGGTCGTGGATTTTACGACGGATTCCCCCCCCCCCCCCCCAACCGACATGGCAAATGATATTCAGGGCTGTCTCGCCCGCCCTTGTCCGCCCTTGTCCGCCCTTGCCCCCGCCATCTTGGTTTCGCCCATCCCTACCTCTTCCCTCAGGCCGCGCCATCGATCCTGTCGCCGTTCATCACTGGCTCCCACCCCAGTGTCACGCCGTCTACCAGTAATCGGCGTTGAATTGCAGCTTTCCACAGCGACAGCATCGATCACCTCGACCTTCATTCGCCATCTGCAAGAGCAGCCTCTGCCCGCATGCGCTCACATCCAGATGGGCAGAGCCAAGTGTCCCATCAGACAGCAAACGCATTTCGGCATTTCTTGCATTCAAACACCAGGTGAGTGTTCACGGGCATCTGCGCGCTGCGACGAACCGTCGAGCTAACACCCAGCCAGCCGCGCCAGAGAAAGATAGAGAGAGTCATCCTGCACCACTCCGAATCTAGCAGCGCCATCCACACCCTTACACGCCGTCGCACACCCTCACACGAGTCTCACAACCTGCCTTATCGCTCTGCGCTGATTCGTCCGTCTCTACCCCAACCCTGCGTCATACAACGCCGGCAAGGTCGACTGGCGTCGGTCTTAGTGTGGGTGGGAACGGGGATGGTGGCGGTAGACTGTCCGCAGTCGAGAGAGACTCGAGTCGCCGCCACGCCCAAAAAGAGCCTCCCAGCGACATGATTTTGCGGGGTAGAATTTGTCCATGGCCAAAGGCATGCATGCAAGGGAACCTACCAATCTACCCAACATCGTCGTCGTCCTTGCTTATTGCCCATGCCCAGGCCGGCATGCATCAGCCGACTCCCTCGAACAGCCAGCTTTTGTTGACTCAATGCTGTTCAACATACGGCCAGATCATGGACAGTGCTCGCCTTCTCGCCGCTCGAGATACGAGCGCAGAGAGAAGCTCGGAGCTGGGATCAACCGTTGCCCAAGTTACGGCAGCACTGGCAGCTGTGACCTCCAATCTACGACACCGCCAAGACCCCAAGACACGGCTCCGGATTCTCAACGGCGCCGTCTAGCACGTCCCATCCTAACCCAAACCCGCCCAAGCCGCGCGCACGCGCTATCGATCCCGTAGCCTCCGAGATGACTTGCTGACCAGCCCGCCGCTCGCCCGTCCCAGTGAGAATACCACCTCCATCGACCGTGTCTCACGCGTAGCCCGACGACTCACGTGTTCGTGTCTGGCCTGACCGTGACCCTCCACGCAGCTTCCGTTTCCCCATGCGAGCATGCCAGCGGCAGGGTTGTCATCTGCTGAGCCATCCCGGGAGGCCGTCGCGCCGAGGCACGCCTGTACCAGGCACGCGAGCAAGACGAAACATATGCAAACTGCCCTGGACATCACCGGACGTCCTGCTCGCGCCTGCCAGCGTGTAGCGGCCCTGGATACAGCCAGGTCTGGACTCATTTAGCGATTCGAGGCCGCAAAGCCGCCGCTGACCGTGACACGGGACCGCTAGCCAAGCGGCTGCCTGCGACGCGCAGCCTGGGGGTGCGACCGACTACCACCACACGCTATCTTCATTGCTATCGCCGTCTATCTGTTTGCTTCTGACTAAATTATCTCCCCAAGGACGACTACGCATGCTCACTAACCAAGAAGCCCACGCGTAGATGGCATTCGTAACCAGCATTTCTGGTGCTTGATCAGACGCTGCTGCTGTTCGACATGCATGAAGAGAATACCGTAGTATCGTGCAGCCTGCAACTATTTTTCAGATGGGAGTTCTCCCACTTATACACAGCTACACATGTGTGCGTAGAGCCACGTGAAGACTTGCCGCTGCTCCCTACCGCGTGTGAAGCCGGAGTAGATGTCGACGACGAGTCACCCAGCGTGCTGAAGATTGACGTTCTTTCCGTCGCCAGCCCGGCCCGTGTAGGACCTGGACCGAGCCGACTTCGACAAGTTTGCCTCGCGCCTCCCGTCATTGATCTTGAAGACGATGGCATCCAACAGTCGATTCCTTGAGACCCTTCTGAGTGGCAAAAAGCTCTATGTTTCTGTAAGACTATACATGATCTATGTATTATTTATGCCGTCGACAAATTGCAGCACACTATTTCGCGGCGTCTATGAATCTGTCCACGATAATACGTCTGAGGATAATATCCCCCCCCCCCAATCATGGCCTCCCCATCTCTCTCTCGCTCGTCCACAATCTCTTGAAATGACGTCAAATCGCTCAACGAAAGTACGACGAGGAACCATGTTAAAGACGCACGATGGCTACAATTCCTAGTATCGCCTACCGCAAGAGGAATCATCAACGAAACACGCTTTGTTTGGATATTGGCTCGATTCGACCTTCTACTCTCTACTCAAACTCTGCTCTTGCTCTACTCTGCCCCTTCTTGCCCCCTTTCCTCGATTCCCTCGACGTCAGAACCCTACCTCACTTCCATCTCCATCCTCATGGAAACCCATCCTTGGTCGATAGAAAAGCAAGAATAACCAGGTTCTCGTATAGTGGTGAGTGGTTAGGGTGGTGTTCTGCTTGATGCGAATCCTGTGGTCTGAGCCTCCCGGGTATATAGTATCCCTCATCTCAATCAAACAGAAAAACCAAGTAAACAAATAAACGAACGTCTTCTTTTTTCGATGGCAGCCGCCCGCTCCCCGATCCTATCCGGGTAATATTGTAATGTAATCCCACCAGCCTCCCAAGAAAGCCTTCTTAATAAAAAGAAAAAATGGTAATAAGTCTAAGTGTACTACTCCGGCTTGCTTTGCATGCTAATCCCCATGCCCCCATCCATCCCATGCTGTTCTTATTCCACCTTACGCTTTAACAAAAAGATTCGCTGGTAATGCCATGTCCTTTCTTTCTTCCAAAAACACACATACGTGCCTCCTTCACCCCGTCTTGACACGACTAGCCAACCCAGTAAACAACTTGGTCGTCTTGGGACTCTCCGGCGCAGCGGGCGTTTCTGTAGCATCCTCCTCCCTCTCCGGGGTATCCTCCCTCTCCTTCTGACTGGGGCTCGAGTCCTTCCGGCTCTGGCTGGGTTCCCTCTTGCGGTGCGCGAGGGCGCTGAGCTTGTCGCGGAGGAAGCCCCCGGCAGCGGACTTGCGACGCTCGCCCGGCTGGTGCTCGACACCCGTGCCCGCGGACCTAGACAGAGAACGGATGGTGCCGCCGCCGGACTGGTCGAACGGGGAAAGTTGACTGCTCCGCGACGATGGGCGCAGGAGTTCTATTCCGAGACCCTGGTGGGGCGCCCTGCTGTCCAACGGCGTCGGGGGTGTCATCATCAGGAAGCTGGGGACGGCTGGTCCTCCGGTCTGGAGGCTGCTGCTCGCGCCGGTTCTCTGTGACCGGGAGCTGGTCACGCTGGAGCTCCTGCTCGTCGACCTAGGAATCGGGATGCTGCTAGCAGAACTCCCGCCGTGAATCGACCGCGGCGGCGAGCGGGAGTAGTCGACGGGCGAGTTGCCGTACAGGCTGGACGAGTCGTCGCTGTTGTTGATGCTATCCGCGTCGTGCTGCGACGAACCCGAAGGCGTGGGCGCGATGAGCGAGGACCCGCTGGCCAGCTCGCGCAGCTTGCTCGCCTGGGCGGTGCTGGGCCGGTGCTTGAACTTGTTCCCGATGATGGCGCCCGTGTGCGAGATGAGGGCCTTGATGACAGCCTTCTTGAGCGCGAGGGCGAGGTCCAGGTTCGACCACGTCTTGTTGCGCCACTCGACGGCCGGCATGCGGAAGACGAAGTCGTGCACATCCTCGACGTTGCGGTTGTCTTTGCCCTTATAGCTGAGGCAGAGGACCACCGAGGGCATCTTGATGTGGGCAAAGGTCATGTAGTTGCTCGCGCGGGACATCATCTTCGTGAGGTCGTCGGAGGGCTTGTTCTCTTCGGCCCGGGACTCCTTGCGCAGTCCGAAGCGGGACTTCTTGCCGTCGCCGGTGACCGAGCTCTCCTTGGACGAGAAGCCGGTCGAGGTGCGGCCGATGCCGGGGCGGGGCGCGTTTGCCGCCGACTTGAGCGACTCGTACGAGGGCTTCTTGAGGGCTGTCTTGCCCGTTCCCCCAGATCTGAAGAGGCGGAAACTGTGGCCCTCTCCCGTGTTGACGCTGAGGCTCTTCTTCGACGAGCCGCTGATCGACTTGGACGGAGAGTCCGAGTTGAGGGTCGGGTGGAGGCGCAGCTCAAGCGAGCCTGGCCTCGTGTTGAACCCGTCCTTGTCGCTGGCGGTCAGACGTCCGGACCCGGACAGCGAGTCGTCGTCTTCGTCTTCCTCTTCTGTGGGAGTGTGCTTCAACATGAAAGGGGAGTCGTTCTTTCCAGTCGTCTTGCTCTCGCCGTCGATGCCTGGAAAGATGTACTCGAAGATACGCTTGCCGACTTCGCGCTCCAGCTGGATCTTCATCGGGAATAGGTTGACCTCGAAGTGGTCCATGACGGGGATGCCGGCGATGGCTTCGAGCATGTACCAATACACCCGGATCATCTCTTGGTTGCCCAGGTCGGCTGTGCTCTTGTCGCCTTCGACGTACGGGGCAATGATGTCCGGATACATGGCATCGGGCAGGAGATTCAGGCCAAACACCTTACCAACCCGGATGAGATTGATATGCGATCCGTCGGCGTTGTCAGTTCGGTCGTATGCCACGTCTTTGAGCTGCAGTTCGACAAGCGGTTCCTTGTTGTCGCGCAGCATGTGCCACACTGTATCGTGCGCTGTGATGCTCCACCTGAGCAGAGCATTGCTCTCCGACGCTGTCTCATATCTGCGCTGTGAAGAGGTAATGGCCTTCATCATGAAGAACAGCTCGTCCTCACATGCTGCCAGGTCTCGCTCCAAGAGAAGTCGGTCCTCCCAGCCACGCTCATCTAGGTACTTAGAGTAGATTTGGAAGTGTGCCTTGATGTCCTGGAGCTGACGGATTCGCTCTTGCAGCTTCTGCACCATCTCGGGCGTGCCGCTGAGGTCACTAAAGTCGGACGCCAACATGATCTTCTCCAGACGCTCGCTACGCGTCTTTTCGAGCGGCTCGTTGTACATCAGAAGATCGAGTACAATGACGTACATGGCGTAGTAGTCCCCAGAGTTGCATAGGGCTCTTGCTTGTGGGAACTCGACCCAGAGGTTGTCCATCTTCTGCTCAGCATGAGGTTGTGACGAGTCGTTGTTTCCTTCGGTGTTGACTTCGTCGTTATACTTGAGACGCAGGGTGTTGTACTTGTCGTAGCGGAGCATTGCAGACGTCTTCTGGACAACCCGGTTGAAACCGAAGGGATCCGTCTCAAAGTCGAACATGACCTCCATGGGAACCCAAGGTGGCCAAGAGGTTGTGGCCGGGGTGCCATATCGGCTGCCTGCGTATGTCGTGACAATCTCCGAAAAGTAAGACTGGTGTGTGACGAAGAATTGGGTGCTGTCCATGTTGACGAGGAATCTCCGCTGCACGAGACCGCTGACCACGTCCGAGAGTCTCTTCTTGTCCATCACCTCGACAACCTTGAGCTCCATGCCCTTGGACGTGAGGATGACAACGTTCTTCTTGTTCTTGTCGCTCTGCAGCTGGATCTGCGGCGCGATGAGGCGGACGTGGTAACTATTCTGCGGCGTGAACTCGTCTGATATGCCGCTCGACAGGTCCTCTATCGGCACGTTTGGCACGCTGTCGCCGCCCTTGTCATCCGCGTTTACGTACTTCTTGCCCTCTTGGAGGATCTTCTTAATTCGATCCTCAATGTCCTGCTTGAACTCGCGCTCTGCAGGATCGAGGTCGGGCGAGGTACCGGCAGTTGCACCGCCGGTGGGGGTCCTGTTTTTGCTGGCGGGCTTGGGGTTCTGCTTGGCCTTGTACTGCTCTTCGACAATATCCAGGATGAACTTGACCGCTGGACGCGACAGATAGTAAACGAAACCTCGTCGCTGGCTGACTTGGTGGATATAACGAAGAACGATGTTGCGAAGTGTGTTGTTCCACTTGAAGTGAAGGTTGTGAATGACGAATCGGTTGTTGAAGTCGCTCTCAAACTCGGCGCCGGACGGGATAGTCAGGGAATCGTCATGTTCGAGCTCGACTGACTCTTCAGACTTGCCTCCGTCGTCTTCGCGCTTGAAGAATTGGCTGCCGTCCCTCGGCTTGTTCATCTGCTGCAGCATGTTCTGGAGATATGCCTTCTTCTTTTGCAGAATGGCGCCCTGCTGCTGCAGGCTTTCGAACGCAACGATGAGCTTCGGGTCTTTGCCGTCATCCCGCACGACTCTGAGCTCGGCCTCGCCAAGATTCCTCGCGTAGTTGTCAATCTGGATCTCCAGCTGAGCCAGCCGTTCTTGGATGAGCTGCGTCTGCACGCGCCGCGGGTCGTCGTCGTGGCTCATGATGCAGAAGTGCGTCGGCGTCGGTTCGTCGCCGAAGGGACTCTTGCGGTCCGGGTCGCCCGAGATGATGCCACCGATATCGGTCTGTCGGAAGTAAGTGAGGCGCGGTGCATACGCCAGGGGTAGAATCTTGGTATCCGGGTTGGGTTCCGTCGGCAAGATCCAATCCAGCTCGACAAAGTCGTCCATGTCGATCCAGCTCAGGTCGTTGTCGGGAATCGTGAAGCGCGCCGGGTCAGCGTTGTCCTCCTGCTGGCTCGTCATCAGGTGGGCCATGGATCCTTTCTTGATGGCCTCGCTCGTCGTCCCTCTTATGCTTGCCGAGACGGCCCGGACGTCTGCAGCCGCCAGGTCAAGCTGGGCAGCGTGGATCTTGATGCCACTCGTCTTTCCCTTAGTCTTGCGTCCGCGATCCCGAGTGTTGAACTCCTCGCGTCTCTGGTGCAGATCCAACATGAAGCTGTCGAAGCGGACCTTGAGACCGGTGGCGGAAACGCCGCTATCAGAAGCATCTTCAACGTCCTTATGCTTGTAGATGTGGCTGAGGAACAGCGGCGCCAGCAGGAGGTTGTACTTGATGGTTGACAAGTGCTTGCCGAACTTCTTGCTGTTCCGCTCTCTACCCGGCCACAGCGAGCCTTGTCGGATGGGCAGAGCCATTGCTCCACCAAACAGAGACCACCACGCGAAGAAGTGGGTGAAGAATCGGGGCGTGCAGTGTACGGTGTTGTAGCTCCTCGACGGCTCGGGGTTGGAGGACATCCAGTCTCGGTCAACAGGTGCCCTGACGGCGATGGACAGGTGGATGTGCTGACTTCTGAATCCACGAAAGGCATCGTACGGCTGGTCCTCGGGCTTGACATGGTGAGGAGACCGCAGCACAACCTCGTAATGTGGCTTGAAGTCGAAGCTTCGTTCGCCGTTTTGAATCGCTCGTTCGAACACCAGACCAGCCATCCACTGCACCTTGCCAGACAGCTTCATGACCACTTTCTTAAACGAGGCTCCAGATTTGTAGCTGTCTTCACTCATGAGGCTATCGTCCTCGCCAGTCCGCCGGGCAGCCTCGCGAACCTGGTGGCTGTAGTCGGGAATTGCAAGGACGTACTCGCCAGCATCGACCGTCATGAAGCGCTTCGGATCGTCGTCGGCGTTGATGTTCCACTTGACGTCGTTGCGCCAGCACATCAGGAAGCCAGCGCCGTTACCGGTCACGCAGTAAGGATCGCGCGTTCCCTTGAGGGCGAGATGCATGTCACCGTCGCCCCTCCAAGCAACGTGTATTCTCGAGTGGAAGTTGAGACGGATCTTGTCCCAGAAGCCTACTCTGTCGGAGGGATCCACCTGCGGTTTGGTAAAGGACTCGATTCCCATCATCATGTCTTGAATGGCTGGTTGGTACGCCGGTCCCCAGGTTATCCTCGTCGGGAGAGCAGTGTTGATGTCGACCCTCATGTTCGAGTATGACTTGACTGGACCGATAGTCCGACGAACGTCGATCGCGAAGCCGCCTTCACTGCCGCCGCCTGGCCCCAAGTTTCGGGGAGGGACGATGTTCACCTTGATGCGGCGAGTCGACTCCATCCCTCGGAACTCTTCGGCAATCACGAAGTTGGTCTTGAGCGACATGGCCGGCAGCCTTGTGGACTGCCCGGCCTTCAAACTGGGGATGTGGATGAGAGGAAGGGGGTAGTCGCGCAATGATATCCTTGCCTCGCCAAGGTCGATCGAGACGTGCATCGGCACAAGGAGACCGTACTTCATGTCTTTGGGCATCTTCTTGCCGACAGAGTGGATGAAGTCCGGTAGGTCCTTCATGGCAAAGGTCGGCTTGTCGATGACGAGCTGCAGATCCGTGACGAGGGCAGACGCGAGCGCCGGTCTTTGGGGAACTTCGAGTATGTTTTCGGTGTCCTCCAAGTCGTCGGGGAGTTGGTCGGGTCCCCAGAAGAGGCCGCGGATCTCCTTCATGCCGTTCTTGGCCATGGAATAGAAGCGGTCGATGCGCTTCTTCCAGCTCTGCGCGTTGTATGCGTCCAACCTCTCCCGCGCTTCTTGTTCCGCAATCTTGGAAGATCCCGTGATGCCCAGCCCCCCGCCGTCTGGGTCGTATCGCGGCGCCCTGCCTCTTGAGCGGTCGTCGCTGTTCCGTCTCCGGCCGTCCGCGCTCTGGCTTCTGGCATAGGCGGCACCATTCTGTTGACGTCCTCTGTGGAACAAGGAGCGCGCGCGCAACTTGCCGCTCTCCTTCCTCGTCTCCTCCTCTCGGACCTTCTTCCTTTTGACTTCGAAAGCCTCCTCTCGAGCGAGACGCTGCATCTGTTCCACCCTACCAGCGCGGTAGATCATTCCCAGCTTCCACTCGAAGGCGCCATCTTCCAGCTCGAAGAGAAGCGAGCGCGTCCTGACGGACACCTTGGGGACGTTTTTCGGACCGCCAGGAACCTTGTCGAGGATGTACTCGTTGGTGCCGGTCTTGAAGCGGTGGTGGAGCTGCTTGACGGACTTGAGCGTGTTGATGATGTTATCAGAAATCTTGTTGACCTGCACCTCGTGCGGCACCGCAAAGCGAATGGCGTCGGAGTTGATGTCGATCATCTTGTCTTCTTGGACCTCTCCACTGGTAAGTTTCCTCCGGGATTTCCTGTAGTCGACACGCCCTCCCTTGATGCTGATCATCCTGGCCCAGGTGGTGCGCATCCGTGGTGGTTGGACGTACACCCTGATTAACTTCGATACGAGGTACGGGGCCGACCATCTATGCCTTCCGGCTTCCACGCCGTAAACTTGAACCATCAGTTGTGGGTCATTGGGCAGCTCGGCCTTGACTTGGACAAGAGCCGCCTTGATGTCGATGGCGACGAGCTCAGGGGTGACTGTGGAAAACTCGCTCATATCGGCAAAGGACGATTCCGGAGACATTGGAGGTGACAAAAAGTCGCCGCTCATTTCTTTTCGCGGCGTTGTTGGAGACATCATGGGCGACGTGACATCCTGGCCCGACCTCATGAACGCCTTCTTAAGAATCATGAAAGCCACACCAACGGAGTAGTGGCGGAAGAGAGAGTACTGGAGGAGGACCGTTCTCATTCCGGCGTGGACGTGAAAGACCGGCCCTTGCTGGTCACTCAGAGCCTGGAAGGCGACTTCGAACCGAGGCATGTTGACGAACGGCTCCAGCTCCACCCTGTCTTCCGACTCGACGATGTAGGCCTCCAAGCCTCGCACGTGGATCGCGACCCTCCGTCCATCTCCGTGGTTCTGCTGCTTCTTCCTAGGCGTCGGCGATACGGGTTTGCGGAGGAGGTCCGAGTCGGGCGCAACGGTGCGGCTGTTAGCCCTCCGACGAGACGGCCGCCTTTGGAGTCCCTCGAGCCGTTGGGCCCGGTATTCGGCAGAGAACTCGTCGAGCTGTAACGAGACGCCGCGCGTGTCATCCGAGATGTCCTCGTCGATGCCTGCAATCTCGACGCTAACGTCGAACGCCTGCAATTGGAACTGTAAAAGCCATGAAGGCAACGAGCGCAGGAAGTTCTGGCTCCTCTGGGATGTTCTCGAGGTGAGGCGCTTCTCGGACTCGACGTTCATCCTTAGCTGTCGCACGATCTGCCTTAGACCATCGGTGATCTCTGGTCGCACCATCTTGATGGCAAACGTTTGCAGGTTACCCGACGCCACGACGTGGACGTCTGGGGTTGCACTGAGCTGCACCTTCAACTCGAACGACTCGGTCTGGATGAGGTCGAATCGGTTGCTCGATGACGTCTGGTAGTACAGCTCGTGGGACTGGATCCTCATCGTTGAGGCTAGCGAGTAGTGCAGCTCCTCTACGGTGGAGTGGAACGACTCCATGTCGAGCGAAATAGAAGATATGGAAGAAATAATAAGATCAAAGTCGTCGGGAGCTGCGTTTTGGTCGACCGCCGGTAGCGCGACGCGAAGTACCGGTTCGTGCATCGTGAATTTAATATTAGCCTTTGGCAATAATCTTGATATGAGTATGTGCTTGGGCTGGCGATCCGCCCGCGACCGCTTCGGCTTTGGTTTAAGCATCGCAATTAAGAGAGGTAGGTGACGCGGATCTAGATCGACCGAGGGAGACGTGACGACGGAATTAGCAAAGAGGATGTTCGCGTTTCTCTCCTCGGCGCCCACGTCCTGGGCCATCTCGACTGTCTTGGACGGCAGCGTCGTCTTGACCGTGGTCGTCGCCATGGGGATGTAGAGCAGCCTTTCCGGCTTCCCATCTCCGTCGTCAACGCCGACCGATATCGACAATGCCGCGGCCAGGGCCTCGTGGGCAATATCTTTGGATGGGAAGTACATCCTGTGGGAGGGCGACTTGGGATCTAAGCGGTGCAAATCGATGCCGACCTCCTTCATCGAGGCGTTTAGCATAATGGGCTTAGCATTGGGCTTCACCGTCTCGACCTTCTTCGTCATGCCGACGAAGCTGACCGCGAACTGGACTTCCTTAACGCCCCTCAGAATCGAGCTGACAAACTCTTTCGAGTCGGACACGGTCTGAATCAGTTCTTGGTGGGTGCTGCCGGGCTGGGCGACCTCGTGGATGACCTTCTCCATGAAAACGTCGGCCGGCTCGCCCGGCGACGAGGGCGAGCTCGCGGAAGACTTGCACTCCTTCAAGCGGTCGGCGCACAGGCGGACGTCGTCGTAGGGTATGTGCACCCGGCCCAGCTTCAGGGCAATGGCGGCGTCGCGCAGTCCATCCAACGCCTCATACAAGAATCCGTGGATATTCAATGTCGCATTATCGAGTATTTCGAGGGACTCCTTGCCCTCGGGGGTAAACAGAACGCTGCGCAGCGTCATGATCCACTCGGCCTGGCGCTGTTTGTTCTTGGTCTTGTCGGTGCGGGACTGGAAGAAGAAGCGGGCGCGGTCGACCATCTTGCGTCGGGTGTCGACGGCGACGGTGAAGCTGCCGAACTGCACGTCGCCCACGTCGACGACCTTCATGGTGGAGTTTGTGGCGACGACGTCGACCATGCGCAGCCAGTTGAGCTTGCGATGGGCCCTCTTCATCCTGTCCTTGAGCTTCATCAGGTGTTTCCACGTCTCGCTCCGCGGCGCGGGGCCGCCATTCCGCCTGATCAGCGGCACCTTTTGCTGCTCCGACGATTGGGCGTCCGCATCTTCCTCCGTAACCTCACCGTCCTCGTCTTCGTCCACATCGGTGCTGTCGGACTCTCCGGAGCTGTCCTCCCCCTTCTTGCCGTCGAGCTCGCGGATGTCGACAGTAACGACAAGCTCGCTAACAACGATACTCAGCCATGTGGGCTGGGCAAAGGTCGGGCGGTGGACGTTGAGGCCCAGCCCTCGGATCTCGATCTTGAATCCATCTCTCGGCGTGTAGGCGAGGCGGCGGAGGGAGAAGTAGCCTATCCTCTGTATCGATATGCCGGTGAGGATTCGCACGACGGCGAAGAGGATGAAGGAGGACAGGTAGAGGAGGACAATGACGCCGAAGATGAAGGTCGGGTTGAGCAGAGCCATAGTGAGGCCGGAAAACGACTCGCGCAATCGATGGGCCGGTTCGGTATCTGTTCCACCAACCGCGACGACGTTAGTCCAACAGCTCCCCGGACGCAGGCGGGCGTAAGTAACGGAGCAGGAGGGAAGGGGAGAGGGGACAAGGGAGGGAGCAAGGCTCCGGCATAACAGCATAGAATAGAGAGGGGCGACGTGCCTGGAGAGAACCAGATTCTCTATGGTATCCCGCACGTTTACTCCCGCCTCCAACGATCCGAGCGCGCCATGTCGTCGTGTGCCAGTTCTTTGGGTGTGTTTTCGGGGGTACGCGTATGCGGGTGGGAGGCTGATCATGTAGACTCTGCAGCAGGAGGAAGCAGAGTTTCGGCGCCCACGCGGTTAACGATTCTCGGAAGAGGAAAGGCGTGCAGCGAATCAGCAGGGTAGCCGGTTGGTCGCAACGGTCGCAATAACGGTTTGCAAGGACGAGCAAGGTGTGGCTGGGAGGGACAGGAAAGTCCGGATCCCTTGGGTCGCTCGGAAGGGAGGGTGTTGCGGGTTGCGATTGCGGTTATGGGCGTTTCCCAAAAAAAAATCCCGGCGGCGACGGCGACACGGGGCGGGTTTGCGAGTGCGGAGAAACCGTTCCGTTGGGGGAGAAAAAAAGGATGGACGTCGAGAAGGACGTATTCGTGTCGATTGTACGAGAGCGAGTGGTAGGATTGTGCGTGTGTGTGTCGTGTGTGCGTAAGGTAGACAGACGTAGCGTCTAATGTGTGAGCGTATGTACGTGTACAATCGGTGGGAGCGAGAAGTTGGTAGGAGGAGGGCTGGTTGGGTACGTCGTTCCCCCCAGAAAGGCCGGCGGATCGGAGATGCAGATGCTGCAGAACCAGTGACGCAGCAGCGGCAGCACAGCCAGAAAATTGTTGGATTGGCGAAATGCGAACGATGCCGTCTGAGCCCTCTCGACCTCTCGGCACGCCGGATGCCACACCAATGATGACTGCTGACAAGCAACCAGCGCTTTCTCGGCGCTTTTTTCTTACTCTTCTCTCTCTTTTTTTTTTTTTTGCCCCGGGCACAGCTAGTAGAGGATGGGGAATGATAGAAGTTAAAAGATGACACCTGTTGCAAGCCGGCAAGAAAACAATGGAAACAACAACACGGAATGTGCTAGTAGACTATAAGGCGGCCAAAGTATGTATATCGTCGGTCTCAATGGCAACGATACGGCTTTCGGATTCGCGAGGAGATGCGATTGGTAAGACACACACACAAAGGTCACAGGCAGCCCGAGACCAAATTTGGACAAGGCAAGGCAGAGAGGAACACGAACAAGAGCAAGAGCAAGGAAGGGCATATCGGCGGCGGCCTCGGGTCGGTCTGGCCTGCCGCCTTTTGCAAAGGGGAACGCGGATGGAGCGACGGAATCCAGGAACAGGGCACTTGGGATTGACGGGTGGAAATGAACGAACATCACCAGTCCACCTCCCCTGAGAGGGGTGGAGGGGAGCGAACTATCAGAGGGGTACTTATACACGCATATAGAACTCAGTGTTAAGTGAGGTACCTATGATGAGCGGCAAAAGGGACGGGACGGACGGCATGGGCATTCCACGGTGTCATTCACTTTCAATTAAATTCCCACCCCCCAGGGGAAATCTCCCTCCCCTCGGCTAGTTCCGACTAGCAGCCCTTCCCATTGGCCACACCTCCTTCCATTTATGGGGCTGTCAATCGTGCTGTCCGCTCCACTTGTATTCCACCGCCGGCCGCCAAATTGCTTGCATCAGAGGGCCGTGCTCTCCCCAACAGGGCTCGCGCTTACATTAGCTGCTGCCACAGGGACGCTGTAGCGCCGAAGCTACGGCGCCCCAGCACCACCTGGGCAGGATTTCAGTGGCCTTGTGTCCTTAGGTACCTCACAGTATGTAGTATTCCGACTGCTTACAATGGTGACAACAATGACAGATAGTCGATCAATGCCACAAGAAGCGAAGACAATGACGAAAAACCCATCGGCAAGAAAGTGAACGGGTCTAAATCAATGGAAAGGGGACAGAGAACCGCCAGATATCGCGAGCGCCCCGAAGCTACCTACGGTACCTGAGTCTAGGATCGGACTTAGCGCCCCGGTCTTTTCGCTGTGCGGCCCGGGGTCAGCTCCTTGCTGATATTGATGGATTCCGGATCGGACCTCTGGCGAACCGCAAACCAGCCTCCCAAGGTACCAACCTCCCCGATCCTCTACGGCACCCGGACGGGAGGCTCTGGGGCTTCAACAAGTCAATAGCACGATCTAGAATCCGAACCAATGTGTCTATTTGCTCGATGCGATAAGCGCGTCGCAAGGGGGCCCATGGAGATGCGCAGGGACCCGAGGCAGGCCAACACGTGTTGAATATTTCCTAGCTACCAAACGATAAGAGATCAGACAAGCCAAAAGGCCGTCTGGTCCTGGCCATCTCGACTCCCGAAACCTTGCTCATCCATGTTCCCACGCCGTCAAACGCCATCATCCTTGTTCCCGCTGGCCCAGAACACCATTTGCAGACCGGATCCTCTGCTACCCGTCCGAAACTCGAAGAAACGTGGGAGAAGAGGCCCAAATGGCCGCGAGCCGCGTGATGGCGAGTCCCTGGGGCGAGTCATGCCTAGTCCATGGCACGTTCGTCGCTCGACAAGTGTATGTGTGTATCTGGATTTGCCAAATTTGCCAGACGGCAACTCAGGAACCAGGTGAACCAAGTGACCACGTCTGTTCCCCGGCCTCGTCCTCTTCCTCGGATCGTCGAGGAAGAATCCTTTTTTTTTTTTTTTTTTTGGAGGGGGGGAACGGCTGCCGTCTTTGGTACCTAGTCTTATTATTCCGAGACGACGGGTGCTTTGTCCACAAAGACGGGCAGCATGAACCCCCCAGTTGGGTAGAATGTTTTGTCACCCTCAATCATTTGTCTGTGTTTGAAGTCCACCTCAAACGCCAGCCCACCACGGACTGCAGTATTCCCTGGAGCCAGTGGCTCAGCGTACGAAACCAGAACGACTTCCTCTTGGAAGCTCACGTGAGTCCAGCTAAAGTCTCTTGTCCACATAACGTCCAGATTCCAGTCCATGTTGGCTTCGAAGTCTTCCAAAGTAAGCTTGCAGAAGATCTTGTTGGGGTCCTGGCTGTAATGATAGAGCTGTCTCGCCTGACGGTACGGGCCGAAAGACCAGCCCTCGAGGGCGTCGTTGACGGGAAACACCTCCGGCAGGATTTTGCCCGTGTCAATCACTTCGGGAAGATAATATGTAAACAATAATGGGCGCAGCGTCTCCCTTGGAATTCTCGGTATGCAGATTTCGCCCAGTCGATTGGGTATCCGTCCTCTGTTGACCGGTAGCAGTGGCAACAGCCAGATCTGATTCCGTGCCAGCGCCTGAGTCGGTTTCATCCTTGCTGGCGCCGAGGTCGGCTTCACGGTGGTCAGAAGGACGCAAAGGCGAGCCTCGGGGTCGCCTTGGCGCTTGCATTTGAGAGCGGCGTAGACAATGTTTCTGTCGCACGTCCTGACAAGCGGCAAAGTCAGGGTCAGTCCCACATTGGTCAATTTGAACTCCGAGAGGTCTCGTTTGTCGAAGGCTTCAACGACGGTGCCGCAGTTCTGGAAACAACCGGGATGCTGTGCGAGCATGGAGATATCTTGGTTGTTCCTGACACAAAACAATGGGTCATAATCCCAAGCGAAAAGACTCTGGTCTGTCGAGATTTTCATGATTTCTTCCTGAAGTCTTACGAATGCTCGGGATCCTTCGCCGTACAGCAAGGGCATGTTGATGTCAAAGAGGCCCAACAGACAGTAGGCCATGTCTTCCTCTTTGGTGGTTTCCCGCCTCGATGCCCAAGACATCCGCTGTGCAACACTGCACTCTCGGTAGTGTGGCGTCCTTGACTTATCCGGATCCTGTTCCCCCGAAACCATATCCTCTTCCAAGAGCACTTCTTGATCAATGCCCGTGATGGAGCTCAAAGCCTCGCTGAGCGATTTCCTGTTGCCGATTGGTTCCCATGCGCCGCTGTAGAAATGGACGATGCCGGGGCTCGATGATGCAGTCAGCTCCTGCAACGTCCAGCCTCTGGTGAACCACCGGCTTTTTGGGAGAGGAACCATGTACGGACCAGCTCCGACGTCTTCCAGGTACAAAATGCAGCAAGCGGCACGATTGTACCAGGAAAACATCGAGTTGATAGCCTCTGACAACTCGGCACTACTCTTCTTGTCGATGCAATTCGTGTCCACCCACAAATATTCGCCGCTCTTGCTCTCGGGGCTGATTTACCGGGCGATTTTGCAGGCCGCTTTGATTTTCTTAAAACCGCGCTTGGCTTCTATCCGGGCTCGTGTGTTGGCGTCACCCTCCTGCCACTTCTCCCATTCTTGGAGGTTGACTTCATCCTGGCCCCAGGTGTGGGAGAGGATCGTATACCGTGGGCGATGAGATTCGAAGAATTCCTCGAGGTGAAGGGTTTGGGTGTTGATTAGCCTCATCGTGAAGGGACGGGGAACCCGAGGTGCGGAGGTGATGGATAAGTTGAGACTAATCGAGGTGTGCGACGTTCCGGCAAGGGCACTATAAGTAGCTCGACACTGACTGAAGCTGGAGGCAGGCAGCTAACGGGGTTTCTTGCAGCCTATTCACTTAATAAAGGTATATAGCTGCTCCTGTCAGGGCTGACTTAACCTGACCTACTCATCGCACAAAGGCAAGCTGGAGGCTGGAGCAGGGGTAAGGCTGCCGTGGGCGAAAGGCTCAATAGGGAAATATCCGGATAATTCGGGAATCCTATGTTGTACATTTGATGATACATGCGCTGTTGTAATTTGTGACATAGATTTACAGGTGGTGGAAACGGAAACGCTAGTTCTTTGACCCGTCGGGCTGCGGTTGAGACTCCTGGGACTGCTGTGCTTCCGCCGCTTTGCTGGCTTGCAGTTCGGCAATCTTGTCGTCGACCAGAGCGATCTCAACATCGATCTTGAGCATCTTCTCGTCGATCATGTCGCGGTACTCATCGTCGGTAAGCTTCTTCAGGGGACTCCAGCTCGACTCGAAGATGCTCTTCTTCTCCTGCTTGACGTCGGTGGGCCAGCCCTGGGTGGCGTTAACGACGGCCTGGCCGATCGCGCCCACCATCGAGAAGACGATAACTCCCGGGACGATGTTCTTCGGTCCACCTGGGAGCCGTCAGGATGTGAACATTCATGGTCAAGGGGATACATACGAATAAGGCCTCCAACCATTCCTGCCGTTCCGCCGGCGAGAGCGCTGGCGTGGACTTTGGACCCGTTTGTGAGCTGGCTCTCGCCGCCCCAGGCACTCATAACAACCGTCCTTGAGACTGGAATCGAGTTAGAGCATGCTTAACACGTGGACAACACGCGAGACTACTCACACCAGTAGCTGGAGCCGAGGGCGAACCACTGGATACATGACGCCAGCCCGAACAAGGCTGGTGTCGAGTCGCGGACGATACCGGCAGCAACACCTGTGAACAAACCGACAGAACCTGGGAAGTGTCAATCCACCAGTTCAGGAGAGCGATACTTGGCCATAGAAGGCGTCATGTTCCCTTGGGCACTCACCAGTCAAGGCACCGACTTTCAGAGGCGGCCCGATGAGCTCGACCAGCCCCGGAGGCAGCAGCCCACGGCGCTGCCTCCGCGGGCGATCTACTGAGTCGTCGTCCCTCGCTGCATCTGCCATGTCGAAATGCGGGCGGCAGGTTGCAGGATCACAAACTCCGGGACAACCCAGCAGGGTACCTATGCGGATTGGAGTATTCTGGAAGGTTGCCGTAATGGGCGAGCGATATGCAGTAAAACAGAATGCTGACTAACAAGCGAGCACGGGGCGCCGTTGCAAATGTTTCGTGCGGCTCAAAACCGATTTGACCGGAGAAAGGTACCCCGCGGAATAAGCTCTCGGACGCTTTTGTGGCTCCTTGAAGACGTTTAGCGGAATTTTTTTTTACAAGAACAGACTCTGGGTAAATGACATTTCGGAGCAGGACTCTACTCTGAAAAACATCATGGTAACTAGTTCGTGCGGCTCAAATGGAATTTCAGCGCATGATGGCAACCCGATAGACGCAAGAGGGGCACCTTTTCGGCTTACATCAGCAAACACCTGGCCGGAGTTTCGCTGGGGGGAGGGGAAGCAACAAGAAAAAAGGAGGGGAGGCTGCGGCTGGTGCCCCTCTCGCCAAACGGGATTGCTCAATCACGGGTTTTCCCGGCGCTGATGGCCCGTGCTGTTTGGCGGGGCGCTAGGTGAAAGACGACGCGCTAAGCCGTAGTGGGGTTAGTGGCTCCCACCTCCTGGCCACCTTGAGAAAATTGTCCAACCCTCACAAACTTTCAATCGCCCTCTTTGCGCGGGTATAACTTCACCTCTCCTCCGAAAGACACAGCCCCGGCAGTTAAATATCTCGCTGGGCCCAACCACGTCTATCGCGCACCTCCGACGCATCACTATCCGTCACCACCGAACCCGGCGCTCCGAGAGATCCCCCATCACCCCCGGGCGGCATCTCACTTCGCGTACTGCAGAACGGAATATCCCTCGGGCATCCAATCTCTCCGCACCACCACCAAACACCCCTTGCGAACAGCCACCTCGTTCGGCTCTCACGACTCCCTGCTTCGCGCATCGACTTGAATCGTTGCGCGACGCCGCCTCAACACCGCAATCATGGGTGAGCACCCTCCTACCGACGCCGCCGACGGCCCTGGTTGCCGCCCCGGACTTTGCGGACAGTACTAATCGTGTCATCATAGCTCCCAAGAAGAAGGAACAGCAGAAGATGTCGCTTGGCGACTTCCTGCAGGACTCAAGTTCGTAACCCCTCCCGACACTACCATCCTCTCGGCGTACCGACAAGCGCCCCAACCGATCTCCTCGTCGACGGAACGCTTTCTCGGACGCCAGTTGGGACATGGATAACTGACAGTTGGGTAGGCTTCGGCGGATCGTGGGCAGATGAGGTCGAGGATACGTACAGTGAGTTTCTACCCCGCCACCAACAACATGTCACCGCGCAGTCTTGCTAACTTTTTTGCAGCCGGTATGCAACATATTCCTGTCTGAGCCTTGCGTTCAAGGATCTTTTGTCCCGCTGACATGTGTTCTCAGGCACCCAGGCACTTCCCGCCCCGGAGCGTGCTGGCTACCGCCCTAGCGGAGGTGGTTGGGGCAGCAGCGGTGACCGCGGTGACCGCCCCGAGCGCAGTAAGCCAGCCTTTCGTCTGAACAGGTCATCCGGTGTATCTAACAATTCTTTAGGAGACTACGGAGGCTACTCCTCCATCCGCGAAAACCTGCCCCAGGTGCTCCCCGACAAGCCCCCCTATACCGCTCACCTTGGCAACCTCTCCTACGATGCTACCGTCGACACTGTCAACGAGTTCTTCGAGGGATGCAACATCATCAGCGTCCGCATCATCGAGGACCGTGAGCAGCAGCGTCCCAAGGGTTTCGCCTACGCTGAGTTTGGCGATCTCGAGGGCCTGAAGCAGGCTCTGACTCTGGATGGCCAGTCCTTCCAGGGCCGCATGATCAAGATCAAGATTGCCGACCCTCGTAAGCACGCCCACCCGGATACACGATGGGGAACAATGACTGACCAGTACAGCCCGCGGCGGTGACCGCGGTGAGTCCACCCGCGACATCAGCGACTGGACCCGCAAGGGCCCTCTTCCCGACCTCCCCGGACGCGGCGGCAACGACCGCCGTGGCTCCGAGTTTGGCGAGCGTCGCGGGCCCCGTGAGCCCCGCGAGCCCCGCGAGGACGATGGCAAGGTCCGTGACTTTGGCAACTGGGAGCGCAGAGGCCCTCTTTCTCCCCTTCCCCAGCAGGAGTCCCGCGACCGCGAGGGCAGCCGCCCCCGCACGAACGACGGACCTCGCGAGTTCCGCAACCGCCACCAGTCTCCCGCTGCCTGGGGCGAGGGCCAGGGCCCCCGCCAGGACTCTCGTCCTCCCCGCCCTGAGCGCGTCCCCACTGCTGCCGAGAAGGACAACCAGTGGAGATCCAACATGCGCCCCGACGCCGCTGGCAAGAGCCACTCCCGTGACGGCAGCGAGGCGCCCCCCTCCCCCGCCCTGTCGAACGCTGCCCCCGTTGGCCGTCCCAGGCTGAACCTCGCCAAGCGCACCGTTTCCGAGGCTCCCGACGTCCTGTCTCCCTCTGCCACCGACTCCAAGGCCAGCCCCTTCGGTGCCGCCCGCCCCATCGACACTGCCGCGAAGGAGCGTGCCATCGAGGAGAAGAAGCAGCAGCAAGCGAAGGAGAAGCGCGAGGCCGAGGAGAAGGCCAAGGAGGAGCGCCGCCTGGCGAAGGAGGCCGCCGCCAAGGAGGCTGCCGAGGCCGCCGAGAAGGCTGAGCAGGAGGCTGCCAAGGCCAAGGAGCAGGAGGAGGCTGCCGCGGAGGAGTCCAAGGCTGCTGCCGAGCAGGCCGCCAAGGCTGGCGAGGAGAGCAAGGAGAACGGTGCCACCGACGCCCAGAACGTTCCCGTCCGCTCGAAAGAGCCCAAGGAGCCCAAGGAGCCCAAGGAGCCCCGCGAGGCGCCCAAGTCCCGCGCCAACGAGAGCATCAACTGGAGATCCGCCAGCTCTGGAGAGAGAGGTCCCCGTGGCCCCCCGACTGGCCCCCGCCGCGGCGGACCTGGCGGCGCTCGCGGAGGTCGCGGAGATGGTCCCCGCCCTCCCCGCTCCAACGGCGGCCCGGCCGCTGCCCAGCAGTCCTCGGCTCCCGCTGGCGACTCCGAGGCTTCTGCCCCCGTGGAGGATGACGGCTGGACCACGGTCCCCAAGGGACGCCGCAACGCTGGTCCTCGCGGCACTGCCTAGAGGGCTAACGTGCCTATTCCCATCATCCTGCAGCGTCGAGTCGGACCCGACGGGGCAGAGTCGGCAGGCGTTGCCGAGAAGCTGCGTCCGCAGGTGTCGCTGAGAAACTGCGCCCGTACATAACTCGTGCGGCGCTTAGACGATATTTTCCCGTCGCATATACCCAGATGACTCCGGATACGATTCTGACGAACGATTTCACGCCACGAACCGCGTCGTTGGAACTTGAAGGGGGGGCATTGGTTCCTCCTTTTCTCCTTTCCCCCCGATATTCTCGCTTTCCTCCTACTGCGAACCACCTGGCTCATCCGGATTGCTCAAGGAGACGAAACAACTTCTTTTCCTCTTTTTTCCCGCCCTGCGCTAACACCCTCGACGGTCCTTGCCCGGGCTTGCCCACGCCATCCCCCCGGAGCGACACCCTAACAATTACAGGTCATCTAACTATCGAAGACCTATCATCGACTGGAGAAGGGCGGCGCATTCGCACGCATTCATCGGAGTTTGCGAAGTGGTTTACACAAAAAATCAAGGAGGGGGGCTTTCATGGATGTTGGAATGGAGGGGAAGGTTCATGACCTAAAAAATGCCTGTTGTCTTTTTTTTTTTTACTACTACCCGTACTCGAGAGTCTTTCCTTCTCCTTTGTCTCTCTCTCTATTGTGCGTGTCTCTCTCCCCTCTTCGCTTGCTTTGCACTGCAATAGGGTTCTTGTCATTTCTCCTAGTGACAAAAAGATGGAGTATAGGGAATTCACAGAAACCACACAGTTCCAACAAATCCTCCTCGTCCCAGTCTTCGTCCCTGTCCCCGTACTTGTTCTCGTCGTCGATCCCGTTCTAGTCCTCGTCCGCTCAAATCCGTACGGCTGTTTGTTCCGATGCCCATTTCCCAATATTTTCCAATACGTGTCTGGATGGGGCAGAGTCCGGGCGTTTCTGCTTGATGTTTCCTACTCGTAGTCCCACTTGCTAACTTTCCCTTTCTACTGGTTTGGTCCTTGACTTTTAGCTGGCGTTCTCTGCAGGGCCCGTTTCCTCCCGTCTCCATTTTTCAAGAACTTCCCTTTCTTTCGATACCAATGACATCACGTGGGTTCTTTTGCTTTTTCTAATGACTTTCCTGGACGTCCCTACGGCCCACGTCAACGCCATTTCGTTCTGGACTTTTGGGCGTTTGTTTCTTTACAGATGACATGAAATTGAATTAGTGGAGAAGCTGCGAGCTGAGACGCGCGAATAGATGATGGACGTTAGGAATATCAGAATACGAAATAAATCACGACTTGTTTTCAAACATGAAAAAGAGACACGTTCTTTCTTCGCGCTTATAATTATACCAAAAACTAAACCACGCCAACCAAAAACTTTTCCACCCACGCACGCAGTCCAAATCAGCTCCAGTACAACAACCATTTCGCAGAAATGCACTAATTCCATAGAAATGCACCAATTCCATGTAGTCTAAAATCTACCTCTTCAACGTCTTCTGCTTCTCCGCATCCCTAGCAACGTTCCTCCCCTCCACCAACAAACCCTTTTTCCTCCTAACACCGTCCATGTACCTCTTCGCAACATTCTCTTTATCCGCCAACTCACCCAGGTCCTCCAAATCATCTTCGGTGAAGGGCACCCAGAAGGGATCCTCGTCGAGGACTTCATACCCCGCAAAGATCAGCTGCGGCTGCGCCGCTCCGCTGGTGCGCTTGCGCATCTCGTCCGCGAAACCAAAGGACTCTGCCACGGGCAGGACGGACTGGATGGTGAAGAAGGGTGTGCCTTCCTTCATCGCCTCCGACAGCACACGACCGCGGCGGCGGGTGAGCACGTCGTACACGCGGCCGAGGACCTCCGTGCTGGCCTGGATCTCGACGCTGTACATGGCCAGCATCAGACGCGGGGACCAGTCCAGCGCGCCGGAGCGGAGGGAGGCGGTGAAGGTCTTGATGACCTCGCCCGTCAGGCGCGGGAGGCGATCGCGCGCGGTGGGGGCGGGGTCGTCCTCCGTGGTGTGGATCGTCACGTCCTCCAAAAAGACCGCAATTCCCTGCATCGGCTCGTGACACAGGGGGCCCTGGGCCGTGGCGAGCTGGAAGGCGTAGGGGATCTTGTCGGCGACGTGGGAGGGGCGGAGGGCCTCGTCGACCTGCGGGACTTCGCGCTCTGCGGCGGCACCGGCGGCGCCGTTGGAGAAGATGCGCGCGAGGAGGTTGTCCTTGGTGGCGTCGATGAGAAGGTTGGGTCCCGTGCGGCGGGGCCCGAAGGCGGCGATGCGGTCGGTTGCGTTCTTGAACGCCTCGCGGCCGCGGCCGGTCTCGAGGGCGGTTTGGAGCTTCTGCTTGAACTCGTCGAGGGACATGGTCTTGCCCGCGGTGAGGTCCGTGTCGGCCTCGATCTTGGAGCCGGCGTCGGCGTCCTCTTCCGCCTCGGCCTCGGCCTTGCGGTCCGAGTACATGCGCTTGATGACGTCGCCGTTCTTGAGGAGGAAGTCGGTGACGTCGGTGGGCAGGGGCCGGACCTGGATGCGGATGGAGACCTGCTTGGAGGAGGTGGTGCCGACGACGACGCCGCGGCCGAGCTCCTTGTTGGCGGGGGGCCGCATCTCCTCGGCGCGGACGATGGTCTCGCGGTAGGGGACGATGGGGGCGCCGGCCTGGATGTCGCAGCGGGCGAAGCGCTCCTTGAGGTCCGTGAGGCAGCGCTCGAGGTGCAGCTCGCCGGCGGTAAGGATGACGTGCTCGCCGCTGCTGAGCTGCTCGTATTCGGCGCAGGGGTCCGACTGGACGAGCAGCTGCAGGCCGTGGATCATCTTGTCGAGGTCGGCCGGGTTGACGGGCTCGAGGGCGACGCGGACGATGGGCTTGCCGAGGGTGGCGACGCCCGCGAGGTTGACGGCGCCGTCGAGCTGGCTGCAGAGCGTGCCGTTCTTGAGGAGGTGGCCCTCGAGGCCGCCGATGCCGAAGACCACGCCGGCGGGGACGCTATCGAGGGCCTCGAGGTTGCGGCCCATGAGCATGTAGAGCGCGGTGACGGTGATTTGCACCGGTTGAGGGGATGCGGTGGGGTTGGCCGGGGACCACTTGGGCGGAATAACCCAGAGGGAGTCGCCAACGGAGAGTGTTCCAGAGTACATGCGGGCGAAGCCGATGAGATGCTCCGGGTCGACCTCCTTCTCTTCCTGCTCGGGGGCGTAGTCGTCCAGGTTGACCTCCTCGAGGGCAGTGGTGAGCTCGTTGAGGGGGTTGCCGCCGGAGCTGGCTGCGGCCTGGGCGCGGGCCGCCTCCGCTCGCTTCTTGCGGGCAAGCTCCCTGGCCTCATCGGCGCTGAGCTGGCCTCTGCGTTTGTTATGCGGGAGCTCGCTCTCGGGGATGGAGACCATCTTGCTGACGTAGGCGACGACGGGGTCCGACGGCGAGGTCTTGAAAGAGACCATGGCGTCTCTGATCTTTCCGTCGATGGCCTCGGCACCGGGGACGTCCTCCAGCATCTCGGGGAGACGTTCGGACTGCGCTGCCGGCGGCGAGGGCAGGGACTCGACAACGGAGACGAGGAGGGCAGTCGACAGGGGGAGCCAAGCGGCAAAGACGGCGGTCAGGAGGAGCCTGGGGTCGCGGGCACGCATGATGTGCGGCGGGATGGTGAGATTCAGGGACTTTGTGATCTTCTCCAGCATGACGGGGTCGCCCTTTCCGTGATCACCGCCGACGGTAGCCTGGTAGGCGGACCAGATGGGCTCGAGGACGAGCTGAACGAACATGGGCTTCAGGTTCCTCCCCTTAAGGTGCTTCTGGCCCAGGATCTTCTTCGTCTTGGGGTCGAGGTAGAAACTGCCCCACAGGACCTTCTCCATGAGGCCCCTCTTGATGCCCAGCTTCTTCTCGTAGAGGGCGGCGAACTGGCGGACGGTGAAGGCCCAGCCGTCGACGGCGCTGCTGAAGATGACGTTGTTCTTCTCGGGGGCGAAGTAGAGGTCCTCGTCGTCGCGCTCCTCGAACTGCAGCTCGCCCGACTCGGTCATCTGGTCGGCGGAGGCGACGTCCTTGGCGGCGGCGGCCTGGACGCGCTCCTCCATGCGCTCTCGCCAGTTGAGGTCCTCCTCCATGCGCTCGCCCTGGAAGAAGCTGCCGAGGACGGCGTTGACCTGCTCGAGGATCTTGCTGAGGTGGGTGTAGGCCTCGGCGGGGGACATCTTGAGCTCGGTGACGAGGCGGTCGATCTTGTTGATGACGAGGAGCGGCTTCAGCTTCTCGGTCCAGGTCTGGCGCAGGACGGTTACGGTTTGACTGCAAACACCCTCGACGGCGTCGACGAGAACAACGGCACCGTCGCACAGACGCGAGGCAGTGGAGACCTCGCTGCTAAAGTCAATGTGACCGGGCGAGTCGATCAGGTTGATGAGGTACTCTTTGGGTTCCGGAGCGGCGTCCGGGGCGGACCTGCGGAGCATGGAGAAGTAGAGGGAGATGGCGGAGGACTCCATGGTGATTCCGCGCAGCTGCTCGTCCGGGCGAGAGTCCAGGTACCGGATCTTGCCGGCGAGCTTGGGCGAGATGATGCCATTCGTGGCAAGGAGGGCGTCTGTCAGTGACGTCTTGCCGTGGTCGACGTGGGCAAGGATGCAAATCTGGGGAGAGGTTAGTACACGTAGAACGAGACCTGTTGCAAGGGGACTTTGACGTACATTACGGACATCAGCCGCGTGCCTCTGCAGGCTGGCCAGCTTTTCGGGTGTAACGACGGGCATTTTGATTGATTGTTTGTTTAGAGCGTAGTCTGGAGGTAAGGCGGATGGCAGAATGCGAGAATGAGGGGAAGAGAATGGGGTATCAAAAGATCTATAGACAGAAAGCAATGGCGAGCAAAAGAAGAACCCTCATAGAAGGGAAGAGGCAGAGTGAGAGATGCGCCGGCCGTAAATACGCCTTTCGAGAGCCGCAGCGTTCAAGGGTTGTCGTCCAGAAGTCCCAGTAGATTGGTGGTGGTGGCGTTGGTGTGGCGGTGGAAGGACCGGGAGACGATGATTCGGCGACAAATCGGGAGCGGCCGGTGACTAATAGGCCTTTTTCCTTGGGCTTGGGAGTCCCGACTGGGAAAAATGAGCTGAACGGCGCCTGCTGATTCGTCTATTCGTTTCGTCTTTTTTTCTTCTTCCCTGCAAAGTATGCGATAGCAGGTACACGATGACTCTTATTTCTGCAAGTACTATGTAGCTAGGATGCTGCACTGCTTGGGCTGGGGTTGAATGGTGTCAAGCCAAGGCGATGATTGATGATGAGCCATGAATCTTTTTTTTCTCCCACTATCTCTTTCCTACCTACCTAATACTACTGCAGTTTCCCCTCCAAATGGGTCCTGCCAGCCAGTGAATGCACCAGTGATGAGTGAATGCAAGCAACTTTTTTCTCGGTACGTACCTTGATAGTGACTTCTGGCAGCCCAAACCCCGCTCAACCCCTCCATGACACCTCATAAAAGCATACGCCCCTCTAAACCGCATTCGCTTGTCCTACCCCACAATATCATCCTGTTAAAGGCAATATGCACGAAAAGAGGATGCAAACCCTAACACGCTTCGCTCCCGCAGTGTGCTGCTCCGCAGGCAGGCCACCTATTGAGTTGTGCGTGTGTGTTTGGCGGTTCAATAGTGAAAAATTTCCCGCGTCCGACCCCCCCCCCCCTCCACCGAACCGACGAGACCGACCCTCCCCTCCCTCCCCCGACGAATCGAGGAATCCGACCCGCGAAACGTCGAAAGACCCGGATCTCTATACCCCTAGTCGTTGACGACACATCCCCAACTATCGGTCGACTCTCCTTTTTCTTTTCTTATCTCTTATTTCTTTCTTCAGCCGAACGCCTGAAGAGAGAAATATCAACCACCACCGAAAAGAATCATGTCCGGCTACCAGAACGGCGAGCGGCCCGTCCGCCTGGACGACGACAGCGACGTCGAGGAGGAGGCCCTCGTCAACGACTACAAGGAACAGGTCCAGTACGAGGACGGCCTCGTCGGCGGCGATGACCTCGGCGGCGAGCAGGCCGGCGGCCTGACCATGGCCCAGCAGACCGACGACATCCAGTCGCGCCTCGCCGCCGCCGCCCAGCCCCTCGACTTCTCCGCGCCCCTCGAGGTCAAGTTCCAGAGCTACGACTCGTACTGCAGCCTGTTCCACTTCATCCTCAACAGCGAGGGTCCGGTCGACCTGGAGCCGCCTTCGGTACGTTGATCCTTCGACGCGCGCGCGCATGGAGAGAGAGAGAGAGAGAGAGAGAGCTACCATGGAGGAAGAAAAATGGATCAGGGAAGAAATCGTGTTCGCTAACCTTTGGGCAGTACTACTGGGCCTGGGACGTCATCGACGAGTTCATCTACCAGTTCAACTCCTTCTCCTCCTACCGCATGCGCATCGCCCGCCAGGCCTCCAACGAGGAGGAGATGCAGGTCCTCAAGGACAACCCCAACACCTGGGGCTGCTACTCGGTCCTCAACGTCCTCTACTCCCTCATCCAGCGCTCCCAGATCACCGAGCAGCTGGCCGCCATGCGCCGCAACGAGGACCCGGCCGCCGTCGCCGGAGAGTACGGCAACCGCAACCTCTACAAGATGCTGGGCTACTTCTCCATCGTCGGCCTGCTCAGGGTGCACTGCCTCCTCGGCGACTTCTCCCTCGCCCTCAAGACCCTCGACGACATCGAGCTCAACAAGAAGGCCATGTTCGCCCGCGTCATGGCCGCCCACTTCACCACCTACTACTACGTGGGATTCTCCTACATGATGATGCACCGCTACGCCGACGCCATCCGCATGTTCTCCCACATCCTCGTCTACGTCTCCCGCACCAAGAACTTCCAGAAGAACGCCCAGTACGACTCCATCACCAAGAAGAACGACCAGATGTACGCCCTCATCGCCATCTGCGTCGCCTTCCAGCCCACCCGCCTCGACGACACCATCCACTCCGCCCTCCGCGAGAAGTACGGCGACCAGCTCCTCAAGCTCCAGCGGGGGGGGCCGGAGTCCCTCCCCATCTTCGAGGAGCTCTTCCGCGCCGCCTGCCCCAAGTTCATCTCCCCCGTGCCCCCCGACTTCGAGAACCCCGAGTCCAACGTCGACCCCGTCGAGCACCACCTCGCCGTCTTCATGGACGAGGTCAAGACCAACATGTGGAGCCCCACCGTCAAGTCCTACCTCCGCCTCTACACCACCATGGACCTCAACAAGCTGGCCGGCTTCCTCGAGGTCAAGCCCGACGAGCTGCGCTCCTGGCTCCTGGTCAACAAGCAGCGCACCAAGCAGCTCCGCTGGACCGACGGCAGCCTGCTCGACGGCGACCTCGTCAACGTCAGCGACCTGGACTACGCCATGCAGGGTGTAAGTACTCTCCCGGGATTGAACCCGACCGCAGAAATTTCCCCATAGAAAACAGTTCACTAACGATGCCCCGCAGGACCTGATCCACATCTCCGAGGCCAAGGTCGGACGCAAGCTCGTGGACTGGTACCTCCGCAACCTCTCCCGCACGTACGCTTGAGCGGTGCCAGAATAATGCCCACCCCGCCAACGCAACCAGGAGGCAAGGCCATGTACAGCCCAGCCGAGAAGGGAAGAGAGAGAGGTGTGTGTGTGCGGGAGCAAAGACAAAAATAGGCGAGAGCTGGTCGTGGGTGGTTGTGGCCAAGTTGGGGCTACGCGTTGTTTTATAGCTACCAGGCCCCCCCCTCCTCTCCTTTCGGAAGGGTTGAGGAAAAAAGTCTCCTCGTCACTCAAACGACACTTGTGGTCGAGGCCGACGGGGGGTTGAAAGGGGGGAAATGGAGCAAAAGGCCCAAAAAATTAGGATCCGCAGGAAGAGAGAACTGAAGGGAGGCAAATCCCCCTCTCTCTCCCGCCCGCCGGGAGATGAGGGAGATGGCTTCGCATTGTTACGGCGTTCAGGCGTCTTTCGTTTCCTGGAACACTGGGCCTGGTTGGCTGGGCGGGATGAAGTGAACCTCACAAGGGAATAATTAGATTTGAAGAAAAGAAGGAAGAGTATGATCGATGTCCCGATTTTCCGAAGCCGTCTAAGCAACCATTGTTCCTTACCTCCCGTTGAAGCTGCGCTGTGCCACTAAACCTAGCATGAGGCCCATCGATCAACTAGGAGCTATTTTCGTCACTTTGTCTCTGTACGTGTCGGAAAATCAACCCTTCCCCGCGTCAAGACCCAGGTCTTGAAACTCGACGCGGCAAACAGGGCAAAGTCTCCCGTCTGGGGAAGGTTGCACCGTTATCAATTGCCTAGACTTGGGCTCCTCAAACGGCCCGGGTCGTACCCTACTATTGCTAAGAGGCGGGAAGCCTTCGTGCATTGTGGTTGTCGTTGTGGTTCCCAAGGCGGCTGAAAGGGTTCCAGGCCAGAGCCAGAAACATGGGGTGAGCGAGGAAAGGGACCCTCGGGCGGGGAGCGTGACCAGGTGAGGGGCCATCCTTGTCCGGGTCTGGGAATCGCAGGGCAGAGGCTGAGATCTTGCCGCTCAGATAGAGCTTGCCAGATCTCTGTGTCCCTCGTCTCTGCCGTGTCTATGGTCAATGGAACGCATCCCGCATGCCCGATGGCCGGTTCGCTCTTGGAGTGAAGCGGAGTCCGCGGGGGCGCACTCTTCCCATTTGGGCATTGTGCCCGTCTGTACCACAACTATTCGTACCTTGTCGTCGGCAGACGGGTTGGACCGCATGGGAAATTTGTAGTAGTATCATCTCTGCAATATTTCGTGCTGGCTACTCGCGGGCATGTGCCGCCGGCCTTAAATCAGCGATCCAATACTGGTCATTGTCTCACATTGTTCTTCCCTGCTGCCCTAAGATTCACTTGTGTGTCTTGGCTGAGCTTCTTCGAGTCAGATTTCGCCTGTTGCTTGTGTGTGAGTGTGGGTGTGCCTGTTTCGTTTGCTTCTTAGCGTTGCCAAGAGCTTAGCTAGATGTGTTGTGTGAACGTGAGCGAGCAACGCAGATCACGGGCACGCTTGACGTCGTCTCTATGGGCCAGCCTGCAGCCGCTCCGCATGCCGGCTGGGGGTGATGGCATAGACACCACGGTAGGCGAGCATGTTGTCATTCGGTTATTGTAGGCATCGGCATGCACGCCGGCGAGCATACAGGATTACGTCTGGACTTACGCAAGCGATCGCGGAATGCAGAGATGTGGTTGCAGGTGTGCACCACTGCACAATCTCTGGGCTTGGCCGGCAGGAGATGGCTGAGGCTGGGTGATGTCGGCTGTAAGTGAGATAGGAAGGCTGCACGAATCTACGGGTATCAGAGGCTGAGCTGAGCCAAATGGATGGCTATACGCCACTTGACAGCATCGAATATGCACTCCTGTGTCTTGCACTGCGTCTGCCGCCGCCGTGGCTGTCATCCGAAAGTGTATCGATGTGGTTGCCATCTCTGGCCCCCAAGGGGGAAACGCCGAAGTCGCGATTTGATCTTGATTTGACGGCAGGCTGACAGTCGGCCGGGCTTTAAATCGTTATCTTTGGGATCACGAAAGTGCCATGGCCGTCGATCAGCGGTGACAGCTAGAGTAAGCGGCTCGGTTAAGCTTGGATTTGGCATCAATCACCAAAAGAATTGAGCTTTCCGGTGCACGCCTAGCGAAATGAGATTTGATAGGTGACAAGCGACGACGGCCCCCCGCCGGCCTCGTGGCTCGGACTGGAGATTTGGCTGGTCAGCCCATTGGGTCCAGATAGGGGACCTTGTTCTGTTTGTCTCGGTGAAACTGCAACACGCAGATTGTCTCGACAGACATCATGTCGGTGAAAGGTGGTACAGCAAGGGTGATTGACTGCGTGTTATCGATGACAAGGAAGGGCGGAGGTCGGAAAGTCGGGACGGGAATCTGGGCGGAGCGGTGGGCTGCGAATGGCATCATGGCGAGCGGACGTGGTCGTCGAACGGCACGGAATGGTCAGAGATGAGCAGCATCTTCACCCTCGCCTTGGCGTGGGCTGCCTCTTCCCGTCCGCTTGTTGCTGCCGGCTTGGTATCTTGGAGACGCACCCGTTTTGGCCCAGCGTGTTTCCCTGTCGGGGTTTACGTCGTTGTCTCGTCTGCAGACGAGCAGGCGGCGCGGTCTAGAGCAGCCCACCCCCTCGAAGCGAACCCCAGCGACCAAGACGGCTTCCTGCGACGTTGATGGGTCTCGGCCAAGAGATTTGCGCGCCGAAAAAACGAGGGCAAGGGAGCGAGCCGCAGCGCCCACTCGGTGTCCCTCCGGGTCACTAGAACTGAAAAGAAAAAAAAAAGTAGCCAGGGCTCGTGGAACAAGCAGAGAAAAATAGGCTTGTCTTGGTTTAGGCCTCGGCGTTGGGCACGAAGTGTGGATTGTATGGGCCGTCCGGCGAAGTTTGCTGCCGGGGCTCATGGACGCGGCATTCCGACTCATTAACGAGAAGGAAATGAGGAAGAAGCAAGGTTCGATTTGCGAGCCGGAGGAAGAGGATTAGGGCGGCGCGCACACCGACTCCGAGTCGAGAGTACTGAGCAACATCCATCAGCGCCCCTCCATCCTGGAAGTCGGGAGGGATTCGTGCGACATGGCTGCGTGGTCTGCCAAGAAACGGTTGGAGGTCGGCGAGTGGACGAGGGGACGAGATGGAGGGGTGAGGTCGCGATTACTTGAGCGCACGCTGCAGAGGGATCACTACTTTGGATGTTAGCAGTCGGAAGGCCGCCTGGGCAGACGTGGGAGTGCGTCGGTCCAAGGCGATGGGAAATGCGCGGCCTGGCGCTTGGTGCTCGTGGGAAGCTCTTGGACAACTCTTGGTAGAAGGCGCGCCGGCGGCGATAATCATCTTGGCGCGCCATACCCATGCTGCCTGCCGGTTGCCGCCATCCACGTTGGTGGGATTTTTGGGTTTTCGGAGGGTTGTGAGACGGGAAACATGGGAATGTGGTATGATGATGAGAAGGTTCTGGTTCCGCGGAGGACAGGCGACGGACGTCGAGGGCCTCGAGCTTGAGCCGGGTACACCATCAGGCGAGGAACTGGCTTGTAGTCTGTACTGTACTTTCAAGGAACATCAGAGTAGAGTAGCATCGGCTGGACCATCGTAGCGCGAGGCATCTGGCCCGTCCCACGTCAGGATGATATCCATTATCCATTAGGGCCGGAGACGACACCCACAGGCGAGCGTGGTCATGTCATGTCATGTCATTGCAGGTCGTGACAGTGCCTTGACAGCAAACTCGGGCAGCGTACGGAAACAGTGCAGCTGGCGCTGGCGCCGGTGTCGTTCGTCCGACTAAACAAGCAAGGTGATGTCGGCTCGAGTCAGTTCGAGGAGGGCCGAAGACGAGGTGATGGTGCCATGAGCCTGGAGGCAGTGGCCAAAGTAGCAGTTGTACGACAACGACAGCAAAGCAATAGGCTCGAACCGACAGCGACAGGGATGTGGCGATGGCGGACTGCTTGAGAACGGGTCCCGCGAAGCTTGAAAGCCAGGCGGATAGTTGTAGTTGGGGCCGTTGGAGTCAGAGGCGTTGGATGCTGTCGCGAGAAGAGCCATGATTGGACTCGGTACTTGGTGCGGTCTTGGCAAGTTTTGGGTGGTGTACCGGCGTTATCCTGGGGGGCCGCAGGGTCTTGAGTTGAGGAGGAGGAGGAGGAGGAGGAGGAGGAGGAGGAGGAGGAGGAGGAGGAGGCTGGAGGAAGAAGCGGAGGATTGAATCCGTGTTTGGCGATGAGATGGTTGGATGGATCGTCTGGTGTTGCAGTCCGAAGCAGGTGCCTTGGGTGAGATACGTACCTTGTATCTGAATCTTACGCAGAGGGAAGGAAAGAGCGTTGGTTGGAGGAAGCTCCTTCCCATCGTCTCTCGTCGATTGTCTCTCACGATGAAAGCTGCAATGCGGTGCGGTGCGGCAGGTGCAGCTCGATGGCCACCACTGCCAACGCACATCAGGTGCAGCAGAGGGCAGCAGAGGGCAGCAGGTGCCTGTCGGTGGCCCTAGCTCCTTTCAGCTACACGGAGTACATGTCTCGTCCCTCACCTTTCCTCCACCTTGATTTACGGGCTTCAGCTTCCCCCCTACGTACCTGCCTCTGCCTACCTGTAGGTACCCAGAAGTGTGCCTTCCAACATTGCAGGTACTTCGAGTGTTCGTAGGCTCTTCGAACCGAGGCCTTGCAGAAAAAAGCAATGATACTTTCGGTCACACGTGCGTCAGGCGTTGGAGAGAGGTACCTCGTCTTTGCCTGCCCTATTTTGCCTACCTATCCAAGACAAACCCAGTGCCTGCTTCCCGGGTCCCCAAGCCAAGTCGATGCCCCCCCTCCCTCCCCTCCACCCTTCAAAGTCCCCGCCCTCGTCCCTCCCGCCATCCCCTGTCCCTCCTTCCATGCCCCCCTGTCAGGGTTCTCCTTTCAGCACCCCCTTCCAGCTTGTGTTCCCCTCCACCACCGAGGCAGAAGTACCACCATCACCGCCGCCACGGTGACGCAGGGCAAAGATGCTCCCTGGGTACCTGCTGGATGGTTGCCTCGCTGTACCATAGGTACCTAGGCCATAGCATGCATGCTCCTCCACGGCCGCTGCGTAACGTCCGTCCCTGGTCCCCTCGATGCGCATCCACTCCAGAAATTGAAAGAGCGTCCGGACTATTTTTTATTTTATTTTAGATGAGGGAATCCGCATGCAAAAGCAGAAAAGGACCTCCCTGCGAATGTCACGTATGCTGCGGCTTCTTTCCTTCTTCTCCTCTTCTTCGATCTCCAACGACGCATGCCCAGCTTTTTCAACACCATTCTCGAGCTTCATCTATCCTGGATTGTCTTATCCTCGCCCCATTCCACGCCTCCCACGCCAGTCCTCCCCGCAGCCAAGATCACCATCTGGAACCTTACCACGCATTCAGACACTTGTTAGTGCTTCTCTCAGCATTCCTGGCCAGCCAGATTATCTTACGGAACGGTACAGAGTGCAGAACTGCGTACCACGAAAGCCAAGCCCCACCGTCTCCCACCGAACACCCAGCTCGCACCGCAGCTGAAGCTCCCATCCCGGTCAACGACGCGCCGCCTGGACGTCACCTGCTCCCCGACCCGGTCGACACCGGAGACGACTATAAGCCTGTCCTCAGCCAGCCCGTACCTTACCTTTCTCTGCCTTATCCCGCCCTGAGCCGCAGTACTTCGAGAGACGCTACTGCTGCTGCTGCGACTGCTACGCCACAACCCGACTCACCAGACGCTTGCCGTCCGTCGCCAGCAACACCATCTTCGGAGCTTCCTGTGCCTTGTGAGGCCCCGCCAGCCTTGGCATAACCGCCTCTTACACAGGCTGGATCGCCTCCATAAAGGAAGTCAAGACCCTCCTCTGGTCCTGGCCCACGGGACCACGATAACCGCCTATACGGTCCTCGCTTTTTCGGAATTTGCCTTCTCATCTCCCGGCATTTCCACGGCAGAAGCTTTCCTGCAACACGAGCGCTTAGCTGAACACGGTAGCAGAGTTCACCTGAAGCAGCAATATCCGTGCCGGCCGCCACCACGACAACGACAACCCCGTCACCACTCGACCCGGCGTCCGCCATCTGAGCTATCGTACCTGACCCAGGGCACGCACGCAGCCGCCTGACGCTCTGACCGCGGTCCCGTTTTGGTCCGATTCCACGACCTTAAGTCGACAGACGCCCTTGACCATCTTTAGATTGAGTGTCAGTATACCTTTGCTCTTATTGTCAGCCGCTTCACAGAGGCGCCCATTTGAGTCTGCATCTACTTCTCAGTCCTCGCCAGGAGATATCGTTTCGCCCTTCTCCTTGACGCTCTTTCAGCCGCAGCCAGTCTGGCCTTGCGAACCTCCAATCTCCAGTCCAAATTTGCTGGCCGCGAGTTCTCGTTCTCTGTGCTGACCCGGTTCCGCAGCCATTGCAGCAATTCCCGATGAATCGATCGGACAACTGGCGCAGCGTATTCTCGCTTTCGCAGAGCGCTAGGAAGAAGAAGAAAACGGCGAAGCCTGCAAAGGGCAGCCCCTCGCCGTCGCCGCCGCCCTCGCAAACCGTTTCTTTTCCCGACCCTCCTCGCACCTCGCAAGCCCCACGCCGACACACGATGCCGGGACCGAGTCCAATGGCAACGCTTCCCGTCCAGAGCCCCGATTCCGATGTCTCGCCCAAGACTGCGGCGCAAAAGAAGGATGAAGACAAAGCGGACTACTTCTCGAACGAATTCCAGAAAGTAGATGATGAGGACGAGGGCGAGGGCGAGGGCAAGAAGGGCGAGACTCCACAGCATCTGAGTCGCGTAACGACGCGGTCGAGCACCGAGAGCTCTCCGGTCGAATCGACGAAGAGCGAGTCGCGCGCGGAACGCCAAAGGGGATCATCGATATCGTCGTTGGCCTTCGCGCCGGTTCGGAACCTGTCGCTGCCGCAAGGCAATCAGAAAACGACGAACAAGGATCGCATCCGAGCATCCTCTCCTCCACCCAATAGGTAAGCAAGCACATCTTTTCTTCTGTTTCTGTTGTTTTATTGTTGCGAGACCACCACCCCGGATCGACAAGATGTCGACGTTCGTAGCCGCTCTGCTGGGGCGCCCCGCCGCCTTATATGCGCCTTTTCACATACTTCGCCGGCTCGGCCGGATGCACTACCTGCAGTGTGGCCCGACAACCTACCAGGCTTATATGCGCCTGCTTCTTCACGTCCCTTTCTACTTTGTGGCTCCATTGTGTGAGCAGCTCATCCACTCGTTGGAGAACGTGGAGAGCGCCTCCCAATGACGGCCAAGATGTCTACGACATTTCCGCATCCCGATTCGACCAGACAGCCTCGGACGACGGACGATAGAATGATGGGACGTATCGGATGCCGCCGCCGTACAAGGTATCCACTTGATCATCCCCCCAAAGGCCCTGGGCTTTTGATATGCGGGGAAGCATGCTACACCACAGTCTACAGCCGCCATCCCGCCGCTGATTGCTGCAAAAACGGGGGTCGCGCGGGTGTGCTGACTCTGTTTATCTGGGCTGGAGCCAGGCTTGGGCTAGACTGAGCTGGACTGATCTTAGTCATGACGGTGTCACTTCGAAGGACCCCCGTTTGGTCCCTGAATCGAGCGAACCAGCATCACCCGCGTTCCCTTTGTTATTGCCGTTGTCGTTGCCGGGCATGCGAGCCAGGTTGACATGGAAGGGGGAAACGGATCGTCTTGTCTCCTGTCCAGCTTCAGTCGAAAGGGTCAGACCGCAGCACGTTGTGATTTTCCGCCATCACACGACACACGACACGACACGAAGCAGGAATCGCTGTAATTCGTCAGGGCGTCTCGCCGAGAACCCCCACTTCCCCGCCGCATGCGCCTGTCTGTGCCTCTTCGTTTTGGCCCTTCAGGCTCACAAAGAGGGAAAATTAGGCGGAAGGGGGGCGCCCCTAAGACCGACGAAGCCAAGAAGTGATGGCACCTTGGCCAAAGTTGCTCATCCACAGCCACCATACCCCTTTGACAACAGTGTGTAGATTGGGCGGAAACTCACTGCAACACGGCGGGGTCCCGCAGGCGCAGGCGCTGGTGCAGGTGTCATTGTCGTCGCAATCCCACCTCGATCCTCCGGCCATTTCCTGCTTGTCGGCTGCCTCTGGGCAAACCACCGCAATCTCTTTTCTTTCCAATCCAATCTTGGCCAGTCGCCTTGCTTGCACCTCTTCTCGCTCTCCACAACGTCTCCTCTCTCCCTTCCCCATTATTCTGTCTCAATTCATATCATTCTGGGCTCAGTTGACTGCCCGTGCTGACGTCGCAAATTCCTTGATGGCAACGCTAACGCAAACACCCGCTGCGGCCAGGTTCCAGCCACATGTCGCGTTTGACAATGCGCCTGTAGGCGAGGCGACCAAGAACAATGCCGTCTCGCTGACGCTGAACGTCCGGCACAAGGGCTACCAGGCCCAGAGGAGGTCGCGCACCTTCATGGTCGGCGTCGACGAGCATGCCTATTCCGATTATGCGTTGCAATGGCTGCTCGACGAGCTGGTCGACGACGGCGACGAGATCGTGTGCGTGCGCGTCATCGAGAAGGAGATGCGCTACAACGAGAAGGACAAGGCATATCAGGACGAGGCCAAGAAGATCATGGCCTCCATCGTCGAGCGCAACGGCGCTAACCGTGCTCTCAGCATTGTGCTGGAGTACGCCCGGGGAAAGTTGCACTCGACGTTCCAGATGCTGGTAAGACCCCTCGCCACACACTCCCGCTGTTGCTGCAGACATTGAAACAAATGACTGACGCTTGTTGCAAACACAGATCCAAATGCACCAACCAGCGATGCTCATTGTGGGCACTCGAGGCAGATCTCTAGGAGGTCTCCAAGGGCTGGTCAACACTCGCAACTCCTTCTCCAAGTACTGCCTGCAGTACTCGCCGGTGCCGGTCGTTGTCGTCCGTCCGACGGAGAAGCGAGAGAAGAAGAAGAATAAGAGACAGAACGACTCTGAGCGCCAAAACTACATCAAGATGCTGTCGGCCACGGGCGGCAAGCACGAGGCGGACAGCGAACGGAGCAGCTTGTACGAGGTGGAAGTGCACAACACGGCAGACGAGGAGGCACACCAGGTCGCCAAAGCGCTAGGGCTGCCGGCCGCTTTCGATCCTACCATCAAGCCCGTCGACCTCAACTCATTCTTGCAGCCCAGGGGCTACAGCCTAGTACAAACGCCGTCTACTCCGGCTGGTAAGGCTCCTGCTAGCACTGCCGGCGATAGCGACGACGACGACGACGATGACGATGACGAGTTTGAAGTGGTCACGGGCGAGCAAGCCCTCAACAATACAAACCAGAAAGAGAAACTCCATAAGATGGAGGTCGGCGAGGCTGCGGCCCTCCTTAAGCAGAACAGGAAGTCAAGCCTCGATTCGACCGGCAAGGGGGATGATGAAGAGGACGACGAATCGAAGTAGTTGCGAACCAGTCGCACCAGTAAGGGGATTGGGGTGCGAACAGAAGTCATGTGTGTGCGCGCACACGCATGCATGTTTGTGTGTGTGTTTCCCAAGCGGAAGAGACATTTCGGCGTTCGCGCATATACCACCCTATGGCATGGCGTTTTGGTAGAGAGCGTGGGCAGAGATGGTTTTGTTCACTTTGCGGGACCGTTGCTGTACGACGGGCACGACATACTAAGACGTACCTGCTGTTTGGCGTTTCCCGGTTGGTAGGCCCACGGGTTGATACCCACTAAAATACAGAAATCACGGCTTCTTAGCGAAGGTATGACATCTCGTGACGCCGCTCAGTAAGTGACTTGAATGTTATCGCAGCTGCCAGAACCTCAACCGGTGGCAGGTGAGAGTGAGTCTTTGCCTGCCACCCATTGGCCGCTCCGTCGGCCCTCTGTTGTGGCTAGAGTAGAGTTGTGAGGCTGAAGCTCCAGACGAGAGGCCAGGTTGGCCCGCATTGATGTGGCTGGAGCACGCTCCGGTGGCAGCTGCCCAGAGACAAGACGCAGGACCTGAGTACGTACGCTTCCGTAGCCCGCAAGGTAGGAGGTACCTTGGCGTCCCTTCCGTACCTTCTGTACCTTTCGTTCAGCTCTCTGCCGCACCTGGAACGAGTCCAAACGTGTTCAACCACATACCAACGATGTCGAAGCCAGCTTTTCTGATTCTACGGTGAAGACCCCCCCCCCCCATTTCATGGCATCCAATCGTCCTGCGATTAGGATGAATTTATCGTCAACCGACTTCCACCACATGTCTTTTCGATCCCGCGCAAACGCCCCGCCAAATCGCCCCAGATGCCCTGGTTCAGCTCTTCTTCGTGCGACGACACGGCCTGCGCCGCCGTAGACCCCAACGCACCCTCGACGATCGGCCTGTTCCTGTCGCTGCTTCCCTTCATTCTCACGTTCGCCGCCGTCGCTGCCCTCGCGAGCCGCAAGATCTTTCCGAAACTCGCCCGAGTCCACGATGCCAACGACGGCGAAGACCACTTCCTCCCCGCCCACGCGCCCCCGAGCCTGCGCCAGGCGCACGCCGAACACGGACAGAAGAGCACGCGGAGGAGGATCGCAGCGGCGGTGTTCTGCGCGACGGTCGGGCTGGCCACCGTGCTGGGCGAGCTGATCCTGAGCGAGATCTCGGACCTCGTCAGCCCGCGGGCGAGGGAGGTGGCGCTGCGGTTCACGGTGCCCACGCTGCTCGTGCTGCTCGTCGGCGTCATCCCGTTCCTGGAGATACAGAGCCTGGTGGCCGGCTTCGGCTGGAAGTTTCAGAGGGACGGCAGGGGCAGGGTGCCGAGGTTCGCCTGGGGCGTGCAGATTCTCGTCTTCGCTGGCTGGCTGTTTGGCTTCTGGAGCGTGGGGAGCCTCGTCGGGCTGGACAAGACGACGACCGCGGGCGGCGGGATACTGCGCGCCTGCCTGGAGAGGATCGGGGTCATTGGAATATCGCTGATGGCGATGCTGAGTGGGTTCGCCGCTGTATCGAGCCCATGGCACACGCTCGGCGCTGTGTCGGAACGGAGGAAGCGACCGGTCACCGAGACGGACATTTCGAGAAAGCAGGCCGGGCTCGACGCCACCAACGAGATGCTCTTGACGAAGCGGCACCGGCTACAGGCGCTGGAGCGCAAGGCGGCAGAGGGACAGTCCGCGTCATCCAGCTCCGGCGGGTTCATGGGCAAGATGCTTGGTGCGGTGCGCGGGATTGGCGGCGACGAGGCCGAGATGCGAGCACTACGGCTGGAGATCCAGGGCCTCGAGACGATGGAGGCGAACCTCGAGTCCTCGCTGGGCATGATGCGCTCGCGGCAGGCGGCAGACGCACGAGCTGCCACGACGATCGGCAAGGTGCTCGTCGTCCCGCACTACGTCTTCAGCGTGTACTGCCTCTACCGGATTCTCGCGACGACGCTCGCGACGCTGCGGCGCGCGTACCACCCGGCGGCCAGCTTCAGCTCGTCGGACCCCATCAACCGGTTCCTGGGCCTGCTGGCGCGCCACTGGGACCCGAAGCTGGACCAGACGGCCTGGGCGCGGCAGATCAGCTTCCTCCTGTCGGGCGTGATCCTCGCGGCCAGCGCCAACAGCGTGCTGCAGACGTTCCGCATCTTCTCCAAGTGGATGCCGGGCCTGCTGTACCAGGCGCAGGCGAACCTGGCGCTGCTGATCGGCCAGATCGCGGCCGTCTACGTCATCAGCGCCGCGCTGCTGCTGCGGAGCAACCTGCCGAGGGAGATGGGCAGCGCCGTGGGGGACGCGCTCGAGGGCGCGCTGGAGCCGCGGTTCGTGGACTGGTGGTTCGAGGGGTGGTTCCTGGGAAGCTGCGCCGTCACGGGCGTCGGCGTCTGGATCTCGAGGAAGATTGGGCGGGAGGAGTGGGACGACTACGGGGCGGAGGAGATGGGGCCCAAGAGGATGTAGAGGGGCGGGAAGTCAAGAAGACGAGACATAGACTTGGCGTGTTTTGATACCGAATGTGCGGGATAGCAGACGAGACGAAAACCTGGCGGAGTTTGGGGCGTGTCATGTATGATTAGCGATTTGGGGATATCACGGGACTATCCATTCATGTACGAGTTGATGGCGTTTCTTTATACATGTTTCTTTTCAATGAGATTTGCGCGCTGGTTTTCATATACTACATCGTTCCTTACTCCGCGTCCCCCTTTGCTCACTTGCCCACGTCCTTCCTCCACGCCCTCTTCACCTCCTCCAACATGCCCTCCTTGGTGAAAACGTCAACAGCAACCCCCGCCAGCGCAACGCCCACCTTGAGACTGACGTCGAAGGCAGTCCTCGTCCCCGCCGCCTCGGCAAAATCAGGGTTATGCGGGCCCTGCCCCTTCGGTCCCGCAGGTATCGCGAACCCCGCGCTGAGGCTGGGTATCGCGTAGCTAACGTCCCCCTGGTCCGTGCTAGCCATCGTCCGCCCGCGGATCTCGTCCACGTCTTGATCTTCAGGTATCCTGCCACTCCAGGGCGGGCCTGCTGCGTCGTCGGCCATCGCGTTCCAGTAATTCGTGTAGGAGCTACCCAAGACGCGGTTGGGAACGTGGTCCATGTACGACCCCTGCTGCGTTATCTTTAGCTTCGCGCCCGTGGCGAGGCTACCTGCGCGAAAACACGCTTCCACTTTTTTCCGGAGCTCGCGGAGGCGCGGTTGTGAGTTTGACCGAATGACGAAGTTGCCCGCGGCGTGGGCGTGGATTATGTTTGGTCTGACGCCGCCGTCTGAAATGTTGCCCTGGATCACATCCCCCGGCATCGTCTGCTGGCGCAAGACACTCAGGGCGTTGTAGGACGTGATGAGCGCGTCGAGGGCGTTGACGCCGAGCCAGGGGTTTGCTGCGGCGTGGGCTTCCACCCCGAAGAATTCGACGCGGAATGCCGAAAAAGCGGAGGTTCGCATTAGGGATGTGTCAGCGACTATGCCCGGGTGGGAGATGAGGTTCAAATCGACGGATTTGTAGGCTCCTGCTTCTAGGAGGCGGATTTTGCCGCCGCCGCCTTCTTCGGCGGGGGTGCCGAGGAGGATTACTTTTCCTGGGAGGTGGTGGCGGGAGAGGAGGGAGGCGGCTGCTAGGGCGCCCGAGACGGAGGCTGATGCTATTAGGTTGTGGCCGCAGGCGTGGCCTATGCCGGGGAGGCAATCTGGACAAGTGTCAGTATCTTTTTCTCATATCTCATCGTGGTGGAAAGAGGAATGGAGGCTCACCCATCTCTGCATTGAAAGATACCACGGGGCCTTTCTTGCCGCTGTCCCAGACCGCGACCCAGGCTGTTTTCATGCCGTAGGCGGAAGGCGTGACCTTCCAGCCCGGGCGGGTGCGCATGAAGGTAGTGAGGGCATCGTGCGCGATGTACTCCTCGTAGCCGAGTTCCGGGTTGTCGTGGATCTTCTTGTTGACGGGCCAGAGGTCGTCGGCCAGTTCGGCCACGACGGCCCGGATCTCGGAGAGGTAGGAGGGGGGCTGGCAGTCGGAGTGGGAGATTAGGACGAAGTCGTCTTCTGTGTCCATTGTGTCGGCTGGCTGATGATAATGAGCTTCGAGAAGTGAGATAAGGCGAGGTGAGATTTAAGTGAGATTGTGAAGCTTGTGAGAGGCGATGGAAGCTGATGAGAGGTGATGGGAGCTGGTGAGAGGTTACAGGAGGATTGGGTGTGAGTGAAACGCGACGGGTGTGGTGAGAGGATGGAGGAGCTGGGACTCACCGAAGCGGAGGGGCTCCGACCACCGGCCGGTTATCTCCCGAAATGTGGGGTCCCGCGGGCGGATGGGATGCGCTCTGACTTGCCTGTTTAGGCTAGTGCTGTCGCTGTCGTAGCTTCATAAAGGCATAAATTCCGGAAGCATAATAATTATTAGCACAAGGTCTGCATATTTCGAGCCATCAACCGGCTATTGCTTGCTTGCCTTGCTTGAAGATGAAAGCTGGCGATTGAATGATGATTCGCGAGGTAACGAGGCAGCTGGCGGAGTTCGGAATCGGCCAGTTCTTTGGTCGCAAATGACACGATCGGAGCGTGTGTCACCTTGCATCAAGAGGAATCGGGACTCCGGGAGAGAGCCTCACTTCCGTCAGCTTATTCTCCCGGTTCATGGATTTGTCTCTTTCGGGCAGTGGGTGTCTCTTTCCTTCCTCACCTTTATCATACTGTTTCACCTGATGCCGGCAGCTTGCCTTGCCTCGCTTACTTTATCTTACGGTACGGTTCTTACATGAGGGGCCGATGTACGATGCATCTATGCTGCATCTAGACCCCCGCGCCCCGCCGCCCGGACGCCGGGGGCCCGGCGGTCGGGAGAATTATGGGAGCAAACAATGTTGAGAAAAGAAGGATTGAAAAGTGTCTCACTCCATACCAACAGGGCGGTCTGCAGCGACTTTTTCTCAGCCCGCAGCAGCAGGCTGGGATAGAGAGGACACTGTACTTCCGAAATAGGAAATAAGAAGTACCGACCACGCTTTGTATGAGAGACACTTTTCAACCGCAGCGCCCCCGTAGAGCCGCGCTCCACGGTAAAAGTTCTTGGCAAGCTAGGCGGCAGACGTCTATATAACGGATGCCAAACTTCTCGAAATGCTGAAACTGCGAGGCTCGAGGTATTCCAATTCGTTTCTTTGGAACCGTTCTTTCGAAGGTTCCTCGCCTGCAGGAACAACCCGATCATTGACAAGAAAAGGTCCCCAAGTCTCACCAGCAAAAGATGCAGATCTTGGGGACGGTCCTCCGAAACCTGGCCAAAGTGGACGCGAGGCCGTACCCGCTGGACATGGTCAAGGGGCTCGAGAAGTAAGTCCTCGCCTGAAGGAATAAGAGAAAATACCTCGCTATGACTTTCAGAGTCTAAGGTGATGAAAGCAAAAAAGGAAAAGCAAGACAGAGATCTGAGACGGGCGACAGATACTTTGACAGCCCGGACTACTCCGACGTCACGATTCGGTGCGGCGGCAGGGACTTTTACGCCCACCGCGTCGTGCTCGCGAGCCAGTCGCGCTGGTTCGCGGAAGCCCTGCCCGGAAGCGACGAGGACGGAAGGCATCCGCCCGCGCTGATTCTCGGCGAGGGCTCGACTGTGCGCGGGAACAGCGACGCCACGACGGGAGGTGCGCAGCAACAGCAGCAGGCCCTCGACATGAGCTCGGAAGATCAGCGCGTCGTGGAGGGCGTGCTGTGCTTCATGTACCACGCCGACTACCGCGACGCCACCTCCGCAACCCCAGAGTCTGTGCTGTTCAACATGAGGATGCACGACGCCGCGCGGCGCTTTGGGGTATCTTGTCTCTCACGGTGCGCCGTTAAGAAGTTGAAGTCTGCGGCGGAAAAGTTCTGGGATAGCGAGGGCTTTTTGCAAGCTGTAGAGTTTGCGTACCGATCTGGTGAAGAGGAAAACGAGGCGAGGGTGGTGTTGGTGTCCGTGTCGGCGGAGCACGCGAACGAGTTGAGCGACGAGAGGGCGTTTTGCAAGCTGCTGGACGGGTTGGAGCAGTTCAATGCCGAGTTCACCGCGGCGGTGGTCAAGACCGAGGGGATCGAGATGGTGGAGATTCCGTGCGGGTACTGTGGGATCTCTGGGGAGTGCGGGTGTTCGCGGTGGTCTGGATGATGGCGCTGTTTGTGTTTTGATAGATGGTGTGAGAATGAGCATATCTCGGAGCAGTCGTGAACCGGCATCTGAACCGATGGTTTTCTTTTGGTGGGATTTCCCGAGCATTGTGGATTTACGAAAAGGGGTTCCTTGTTTGTGAGACTAGCCAAACACTTGATTCAAGCAACGACAACTCGTAGGCATACGTTCAAAATCATATCCTTTCTCGGTGATCTCTACGCGTACCGACTACTCATGGACGAACTGCGTCACAGCAAGATCTCTGGACTCGTGAATCTCAAGGTTGTCCAGCGGACGTTGTCAAAGCGGCCCTCGCACGACCTTTGTAATCATGTGGTCACATCCGAGGCCGATGTCGACGTCCGAGACCTCTGCCTCAACGGGACGAGATGGAAGTTCCTCTCTTCCACCGCAACAACAACAGTGCACGAAGATGCCGTTGTTTTGCTGTTCATCCCTACGCTGTACCGCATGGCCCCCATTTCGCCTGGCAAGAAGGCAGCAACATCATTTTGAAGCAAGTCTGTGGGTGCAATGGCTTGAACATTCTGTCATCGGAGAAGTGCCCATACGGCATTAGATTCATCAATACCAAGTCCATTCTGCTCATAATGCCCTTTTTGGGCACTCGAACTCAAAAGTACCGCTGCTGCCGCCATCTGAGATGCATCTGCACACAGAATGCACGCATCCAAGGCCACACATCCGCATCATGACCCGCGAACCGCCGCGGAAGCTACCAGCCGACCTCGTCCTCGGACGTCTCGAGAGCCCGCTGCAGCTCCGACCTCCACTGCCGCAGCGGCTTCTCCCCGAGCCTCAGCTCCGCGTAGGAGGACCGCAGCGGCTCCGGGAGCTCGCCGACGTCCAGCAGCCCGTCCTCGTCGACGTACATCTCCACGTAGCCGATCATGGGCATGGCGAAGGCGCCGACGCGCCGACCCGCGTCGCGCACGTAGAGGCGCAGGAAGGCCTCGAGGAGCACGTGGGCCTTGGGGACCACCACCGGCTGCTCGCCCGACCCGAACACGCCCGAGCCGCGGCCGGGGCGCCAAGGCGGGAGGGAGGACCGGTCCGAGGCGAGAAGGAAGGGCGGCGGGAGCTTGGAGTCGGACGCCTCCGGGCGGGCGAGGGAGCCGTCGAGGGTCGGCAGGAACCACAGCGTCTCTGACTGTCGGTACAGGCCGACGGTGAGCTCCGAGTCGGTGATGTGGAGGTGGAATGCGGGCGGTGGCGTGGGTCGGTCCGGGGAGCTGGCGAGGCATGTTTCTGGGTTGGGACACGGGGTGAGCCTGGGTAGGACTTCCAGAGCTTGTTCGCTGGCTGTTAGAAGATGGTCCGGAACGACATATTCGACCGCCTTTTTCCACGTAAGCATAAAGGACATCGAAGGTATGCCGTGGACTCTAAGCAGACAGTGGCCCCAGAGAACGCAGGGGATCTGGGAAGAGTTGAGCGCGGATGCAATAGATGCCACAAACTGTTCCGAGTAGTCTGACATGGTTGCTCCTATCCCCTGTGCTTCGCTCTGTGCTTGGAGTTTTGTCTTGTTGTTGAGAAGGTATTTGCAATTGTTGATAGGTGTAAGTGTAAGTGATGAAAATAACCGGCCAGGCAGATCAGTTAAAGGGGCCTGGGGAGAATATTGTTAGTGTCTTGTGGAGCTGACTGGGCAGGCTCCAAATTTAACCAGGCCACCGAGGCTTTGTTTGTGCTTCAAGTTGTTCTGCTGTTGGACGCTTACCATGGTAATAAAGGGCCTGTCCAACAAACAACAAACCTGCCATCAGCAGACTGCAACCCGCGACACGCCGCCACCGTTGCATTGGACTTCACCACCCCCATCTCACCCAACATGTCGATCCCGGACGGTTTTACCTTCTTTCGCGCTCTGCCACCGGAGCTGCGACTGAAAATATGGAGCGAGGCGCTCTCGGCCCCATCCGTCTGGGCCCCCGATTCCAACGCGAGCCGCCCTGTCGGCCAGGCTCCGTATTTGGCCGGCCTCGCCTGCAGGGAGTCCCGGCAGCTGCTGGAGCGTTTATACGTCAAACCGCTACCGCGAGGACTGCCTGGCGGTTCCGGCGTCGACTGGGTCAATCTGGAGACGGCGGTCGTCTACATTGGCGATGGCGCGATGAAGGCCCTGGACGCGCTGGGCGTGGACGAGCTGGCGAGGTTCAGGCATGTCGCGCTGCGGTGACGTCAGTTTGGGAGGTTCGCAAGGTCGTGCCAGCGTCTGGCGGCCGTATGCCCGGCGCTTCGCACCATCATCGTAGAGCGTGAAGGCGACGGGTCTGCCGGCGACGGCATGGAGGTCCCTCGGACTCTGAGCCCAGAGCTCGCTGCTTACTACGCCACCATCCCGGACTGTGTCGGCCCTGAGATGTCGCTCGAGACCCTGGATACGCCGTATTTCCGTTCGCTTGTGTTGGAATACTTTGGCGATTCGCCGCCCAAGTTACATTTGGTCTCATCCACCTCGGAATGTTCGTGAGGGTGGTGGCAGGGTTTCCGTCGCGCGGATGTCGCATACGAAGCTTCCCAACCAACGGACATGCGCTCACGCCATCACGTTCGGGTTTTCTTGTTGTTTTTGTCGCTGGAAAGCGGACGAGCGGTGCCAAAAACGAGTTCACCATGTCGATCTTGGCCTCCGGGTCAGTATATTAATAAGGGGCAAGTCTCTATTTAACAGTAGCCTGTTCATTCTGTTGCCGCAATACACGTTCAGACCTTTCGGTATTCATCCATCTGTTTGCTTTGCCCGTCATATTACGCGTAGTCTAAACATCATGATACCTACTCTCAACGAGCTCGAAAGCGCCGCCGTCCAGGTCATCATTGTCCTGAAAGGGATGAGCGAGTTTTCCCAGGCGAGAATTGCTGTTATTGGGGGGCTAGCTCTTTGGAAATACATGCCCCAGGGCGGAACTACTGAGGTGTTCCAGTCTCACGCCGCCGTTACATCTTGTCAAACTTACCCGGCTTTTAGGACGTGGATCTCTTCAACAACATTGACTCCGCCCCGCACGGGGTCAAGTCGAAGCTCCTGAACCTTCCCAACTCCCCCTTCGTCCAGCAAGCCCAGTTCTTCTTCTTAAAGCACGGCTCGACTCTCATCCAAATCGACCTCACGCCGGCCTGGCAGGTCAGTCAGTCCGGGGCGCCTTTCGGGGCTGGAAGCAGCAATCTTTCCCTTTCCTTTGCTAACATGTTTCCGGACTGCAGTCCCCGTACATGCCGGCCGCCGCATTGGAGATCAGGCACGTGCCGGACGGAGTCATCCCGTACATTTCGCCTGCCGACCTCATCGTTTTCAAAATACACTCTTGCGGTTTGCGGCCCACGCGGCTAAGAAACGCCAGGACGCCGCGGATGCCCGGAACCTGTTGGAAATTGAGACGAGGTCCTCGGCTCTCAGTCTGACGAGCGCTCAGCGGGCGGCGGTGGAGCCTGGCATTTCTGACGTCGTTGCGCATACCGAAACGGACGAAAAGTGGTGGAGGCAGCGACTCGGCCTCCTCTGATCTGTGTCTCACTCACTGTGTCGCCAGTTTGGTATCGGTTGCTGTCTTGTTGACCGGTTGCGGAGCTGGCTTTCCAGCAAGTGGACATGCTGGACTTGGATTGTATATTAGCGAATGGATATATCAGCAACTGTTTACACCTGTGCCCGCTCAACCATCTAGCGAAAGCACCCTCTCCGCGTCAAACCCCGCCGCCTGCGCAAAATAATACCCCCTCTGGTTCGTCACAAGCCTCAGGGGCCCGGAATCCGTCCGCTCAACCGTAAAATCGCAGTTGTAGTGCGTGTGCCCAAAGGCCCAGACCTTGACCCGTGGGCTCGCAAAGCATGCCTCTCCGGACAGGTCCGTCGCGAAGCCAGGCCCGATCGGGCTCCCGGCGTGGCGTGGGTCCACAGACCTTGAATCCCCCGACGGGCTCCAGTGTGAAAAGACAATGATCCTGGCGTTGGCCAGCCCGAGCTCCGTGACGCACTCGTTGAGCCAGGCGACGTCCCGCGCGTGTGCCGCGTTGTGCGCTGCGACGTCCCAGTCCTCGCCAGTCTGGAAGAAGTCGTTAAGTCCCATCGACACGACGTCGGCGCTTTCTGGTGGGACGTGGGAGAAGAGGCTGCAACCGAGGACGACAATGTCGCTTTCGGGCACCCGGAAGACGGTGCGATCCAGCAGGACGAACTGTCCTAGCTTAGGGTTGCTATTGGTCTCCTCTTCTAAGGCGCGAAGGATGGCGAGGGTTTGTGGCCAGGTGGAGCGGTAGGCCTCGTGGTTCCCAGGGACCAAAAGCACGGCGCGGAACTGGCTGAGCTGCTGGCTCAAGAAGGTGAGGTAGTCATCCTTGTGGGCTCCAACATAGCCAATATCGCCCAGCAAGGCAAGGATCGGTGCCTTGGGGACAACCTCGAAGATGTCGTAGGCCTTGGGCGACTCTAGATGCAAGTCGGAGAGGATCTGGATGGACATGATGCGGGAAGTGGTGGTGGTGGTGGTGGTGAGACAGCCTTAATGGATGTGTAGTCAGAACGGATTTCCCCCACAACAAAAGTAATTGTGCACACCATGCATAAATACATAAGCGTGGCAACATCTTAAACGAGTTCGGGAGTTCCCTGCTGGAGATATCTACCCGCGGGTGATCCCTGTCCTTAGCGGCGTCTCCCTACTGTTGTGGGACGGTTCCAACGCTCCGGTCACGCTGAGGGTGAAGCTGGGTTTTCCGTGGATATGGCACAGCAACCAAGTAAAGCCCAAGAGTTTGCATGACGGGCATTCTGGTTTGAATTCCTTTTTATCATGATCAGGGTGAAAACCACACAAGCTCAGTGAAGAAATACAGTGAGATCTCCTCACCAATGAGAATATGCTGCGCAGGAGAGGTCGACGCTCACCTCAACAACCTCTAGACTCATGAACAAGAACATACAATTCTTAAGAGTTGATTGACAAACACAATCTCAACACTCCAATCCTGCTCCTTGATTTGCCGCCGGCATGCTTAAGCAGTGGGGTTGGGGGCAGGAGATGACCCAAGATAAGACCATTGGAAAAAAAGCCAATTGCCGATGGTCGGACACCACCCCGATATCCGTTCCCCACCGCCTAACAATCCTACCGGTGGGTGTTGATAAAGAAGTGAAATTTCCCAGATTCCGGGTTTCTGGAAAGAAGGCGTTGTAAAACTGCTTCATCCAGACCGAGGAGCCCGTCTTTGGAACTCAAAGACTCTCACTTGAACCGATTCAATATCGATCCGGTCCAACATGGCAGCTACCGAGACCGCGGCCTCCGACCCGGAGAAGCGGGTCCCCTCCGACATCCACCCGGCCACGGCCACCGGCGGCGAGGACGACCCGATCTCCAAGCACCACATCACCGACGAGACGGGCGACCTCGCCGCGTCGGCTCTCGCCTCGGGCCCGCTGTCCGAGGAGGAGTCCAAGGCGGTCCTGCGCAAGATCGACACGCGCATCCTGCCCTTCCTCTGCATCACGTACGCCCTGCAGTTCATCGACAAGACCTCGCTCGGCTACAGCTCCGTCTACGGCATCATCCCGGACAACAAGCTCGTCGGGCAGCAGTACAGCTGGGCGAGCAGCATCTTCTACTTTGGCTACCTCGTCGCCGAGTATCCCGGCGTGGCGGTGCTGCAGCGCTTCCCCGTCGCCAAGTTCCTCGGCGTCAACATCATCCTCTGGGGCATCATCCTCATGACGACTGCCGCGTGTAGCTCGTTCGCCGGCCTGGCCAGCGTCCGTTTCGTAAGTACCTTGCAGCCGCAAAAATTCGTGACTTTTGATACTGACTGACTGCCTCCAGATCCTCGGCATGACCGAGGCCACCATCTCCCCCGGCTTCGTCGCCGTCACGGGCATGTGGTGGTCCCGCCAGGAGCAGGCCGGCCGCTCAGCCATGTGGGTGTCCTTCCTCGGCGTCGGCAGCTTCGTCGGCACGCTGCTGGCCTACGGCATCGGGCACATCACCGGCTCGCTGTCGCCCTGGAAGTACATCTTCCTCATCCTCGGCGCCATGACGGTCCTCTGGGGCGTCGTCTTCACCCTCTTCGTTCCCGACTCGCCCGCCAGCGTCAAGTGGCTGACGGAGCGCGAGAGGGTCGTCGCCGTGCAGCGCGTCGCGGAGAACAAGACCGGCACGGGCCGCAGCCGCACCTTCGTCAAGGCGCAGGTCATCGAGGCCGCGAAGGACCCCGCTGTCATCCTGCTTGGGCTGATTTCGTTTGTGAATGCAATCGCGTCGGGCGGTCTTGCGTTTGGATCGCTTATTATCCAGGGCTTTGGGTTTGACCGCCTGCAGACGACGTTGATGAACCTGCCGCTGTCAACGGTTCAGGTCGTGGCCCAGCTTGGCGCGGGTTTCCTGACCAGCAAGATTACCAGCTCGAGACTGCATATCGGCACGGCCGCCATGATTCCTCCGGTAGGACCATCACTCTCGTCACACTTGAAATGGCGGAACGCTAACAATGCCTGCAGATCGTCGGCACCTGCCTCATCAACCAGCTCGACCTCGACAACAAATGGGGCCGCCTCGCCGGCGTGTGGTTGCTCGGCTCCTACCCCGTCGGCTTCATGGTCGTCCTCGGCCTGCTGTCGACCAACATCGCCGGCAGCACGAAACGCTCCGTCGCGTCCGGCTGGGTCTTCGTGTGCTACTGCGTCGGCCAGATCGCGGGCCCGCAGTTCTTCAAGAGCACCGAGGCGCCGGCCTACCACAACGGCATCGTCGCCATGCTGGCCGGCTTCTGCCTCAACCTCGTCATGAACCAGATCCTGCGCTTCATCTACGTCCGCGAGAACAAACGGCGGGACAGGATGCTCGAGGGCAAGTCCGAGGAGGAGATCGCCGAGATGCAGAGGGAGGGCGAGGTCCTCGGCTTCGAGGACGTCACTGACAAGGAGAACGTGAGTTGTCGTTGTGCTTGCCTTGTTTGTTTTGAGAAGTTTGCTAACTCTTGTGCGCAGCTGATGTTCCGGTATGTTCTTTGAAGGGGGAAAACAAGCACTGATAGAATATTGAATGATTTGGCGATGGATAATGCAAGCAAAGCACCGTAATGTGACACTCGAATTAATGTCAGCCAATCCGCGCAACACACGCGGAAGCTGTTTCCTCAAACCGAAACCGAGTTTCTGTTCGCTGCTGCGAGGGACTTTTGCAATCTAACCGTTACGTGGAATGAAGTGATAGCTTCGTATGGCCAACAAGAGTTCAACGTCAGCCACAACCCTTGCGTAAGCGCGTAGGTGGCTATCCCACCCGCTGTGCCGCTTTTCGCTTTCAAATATGCCCTTTCACTTGTCGTGAGGCTGACGTTCACCAGGCGATTCCCAAATCTGCCCTAGCATCGGAAGACAAGCAGCATGGAGCCCGCTCAACGCGCCCCGGCTAAGCGGCGGAAGTGCGGGCCGAGGGTGAAGACAGGTTGCACAACTTGCAGGTTCGTCGGATCCAGACAGCATTTCCTCGTTTCTACGGCTTTCACTAGCTCCGATGTCACTTACTAACGCCGCCACAGGATCAGGCGAGTCAAGTGCGACGAGACGAAGCCGGAATGCAAGCGCTGCACCGGCACTGGGCGGAAGTGCGACGGCTACGCCGCCCCGGCAGCCCCCAAGTACAACCCGGAGCCGGAGCAGGGGCTGAGCATCCGGGTCTACGAGCTCCCGTTCTCGATACGCGGGAACCAGCAGGATCGGAACCTGTTCCACTTCTACTGCACGCAGAGCGCCCCGGGCCTGTCGGCGTTCGTGACGGACGGGTTCTGGTACGACATCGTCCTCAAGCAGAGCCGGCTGGCTGCACACCGTGGTCCGGCAGGTGGTGCTGGCGCTGGGCGCCTCGCACCTGCATAATCTCGCGACGGCGGCGAGAATCGAGGATGGACAAGAGGTCATTGCTACGGAGGAAGGTCAGGTGCACCGGGAGATGTACTACAAAGCGATCAGGTCGCTGCGGAAGTACCTGCCCGCGGAGCCGCAGCCCGACCCGCGCGTGGTCGCCATCTGCTGCGCGCTGTTCTTCTGCTACGAGAACGCGGTCGGCGACTCGGACGCCGCTCTGAAGCATCTGGAGAGCGGTCTGCAGGTTGTGAAAGGGTACGGACACCCGCGGATCGAAAGCGACGTCATTCATCTGTTTGTCCGCCTCGACTGTCAGGCAACGCTCTTCGACAACGCGAGAAGCCCGTCTCTCCAGGTTTCGGCCCTTCCTGGCTTCTCCAGCGGACAGGAGCCCCTGGCGACCTTGTCTTTTGCCACCATCTCGGAGTGTCAGCGGCACTTGGACATTCTGTTCAGTAGGCTGTTGAACCTGCTCGCCTCCGGGGTCTCGTACAAGTTCACGCCCTCGAGCAACCTGCCGACATGGATCGTGGAAGAGAAGATGAGCCTCGAGGCGCTGTCGTCCGCCTGGGACGATGCTTTCACCAGGCTTGAGGAGTCAAAAAGAGCTCCGCGGTCGCCAAGCAGCAGTCCCTCCGACGAAGATGATGAGACCCCAGTCTGGAATGCCGAGGAGATGACCCGGCTGCGCCTGAACAGGATCCACCACGGAGTCTGCTCGATGTTCCTCGCGTCCTCTTTCCCGCTGAACGAGGACGTCTTCTCGGCGACCCCCAACGCGGCGGTCGAGAAGATGCTCGAGCTCTGCGCCTCGGTCGCAGACTCCATGATCGGTTCCGGGGACAGCCCTGCGCGACTGACTTCCGAGATGGGCGTCCTGGCGCCGCTGTTCATGCTCGCGGTGAAGTACGTGGATGCCGGCGTGCGCTGCCGGGCTACTGACCAGATCCGACGGCTGCGCGAGTACAAGGAGGGGCTGTTCGATGCCGCTGCTCTCGCTCGCTTCTTGGAGTCCGCTGAGAAGTACGAAGAGGCGAAGCGGAGGAAGGCTGCGCGCGATTCGTCCCCCGAGGAACAGTGGGAGGAGTACGTACAGTGGCCGGACGACGACGACGTGATACCGAGCGGGGGCGACGAAGTCACGGGCATCTCTCTGCGGTCGCTGGAGGCGGTCCTGCTTGAAGTCTTGGACGAGGCTGGGGGCGTGCCTATGTGGTCACGAAAAATGAACTTGGTACTGAAGGAGGATTCGTGACTCTGAGAGAAGGGGTTGATAACCATCGTTGAAAACCTGCATTTGAGGAGGAGTGTCTGCAGTTGTACTACTTCTTACAATATGCGCCCAGGATGGAAACAAGGTAATAACGGAGAACGAAGGTATAATTGTAATCATCTCAACGCCTCGCATCGTCTGGCTGCAACAACGCGTGTCAAAGGCGGCAGTTATCGCGTGGGCAAATACCAATACGAATGGATGCAGCCGAGGAAAACCACGAATCCACGACCCTGCCAATAAGAAAAGCAGCCGGAAGAGCCGACATGCCTCGAGCATATTAGTCGAGGGCGCCCGAACAGAGATGATGAAGTTTCCTATTGGCCGTGTCGCTTTATTTTCAAATTCGTCTTGGATTCCAGTCCGCTCACAACTCACACGAACCAAGCCTCCAACCTCTTACGCAGCATGATGCATGCTTGATTTCGACCGAACCTAGTTGTTTGGGAGGAACTTCACGAGATGGCTCAGAGAGACTGATTGTACTGAAAATGAGGTTAAATACCAACAATGTTCCGGTGAGTCTGATCTTGTTTTCCTCATCTTCACACTCATCTTCGACATCAACACTACTTCAAATCGTCACCTCGCCCATCTATCACTCCATAGACAACTCTAACCCTCTTCAACCATGCCGAAACTATCTTTCGTCTCTTCCTGGCTCCTAGCGGCCTCTTTTCTCCGAGCCTCGGCAACGATCCTGCCGCTCCGTCCGCGCCAGGATGACCGGCTGGCGAGCCGCGTCCCCTTCCGCATGACAGGCTACGGCACCCTCTTCGGCGTCGACGTCGAGATCGGCAACCAGACCTTCAACCTGCTCTTCGACACCGGCAGCTCCGACACCTGGGTCGTCGCACTGGACTACCTCTGCCTCGACGGCTAGACCGAGATCCCGCAGGAGCGCTGCAATTACGGCCCGGCCTACCACGAATCCCCCTCCTTCCGCGCCGTCGACAACGAGACGCTGGCCATTGGCTTGGGTCTCGGCCACATGGTTGGAAATCTCGGCCACGACGACGTGACCGTAGGCGGCGTCACCGTCTCCGGGCAGAAGATTGGCGTCGTTGATATGACCTCCGACATCGCTGACGGCGTAAGAAGCGGCATTCTCGGGTTCGGGCACCCCATCCTGACGAGCGCGCACCCCGCTGGCTTTGACCACACCAACAGAAGCCTCCTCGAGGAGAAGCTTCCATACAACCCGTGGCTCCAGAGCGCCGCCGAGCAGGGAAAGCTGGAACCCTTCTTCAGCGTCGCCATAGAGCGCTCCCCCCTCAACGACAGCGACGGTGCCGGCGGCTACCTCGGTCTCGGTGCTGTTGTAGACGTGCCCACCACCAGCGAGTTCGTGACGGTCCCCGCCGAGGTCAACAAAGCAATCCCTCTGGAGCTGACAAACGGCGAGCCCACAATCACCCTCTGGACGCTGACCGTCCAGGGCACCACGACAGACGGCAACACCAACTCGACATCCTTCCAAGCGGTCCCGGACACGGGCAACGCCTTCGACGTGTACCCGGCCGCCGTGGCCGCCGCGATCAACGCCGCCTTCGACCCGCCCGGCATGCTCGTCGCCAGCGATCTGGACCAGTACTTCCTGTACGACGTCGAGTGCGACGCGAAGCCGCCCCTGCACAGCGTCTTCATCGGAAACGCCAGCTTCCCGCACGAGCCAGCTGATTTGACCTTCCGCAACGGGACAGAGGGGGGCTGCGTCTCGAGCATCGCGGGGTGGAACGCGCAGGGCGGGCCCGAGGCGTACTTCCTGGTCAGCGCGTTTTTCAAGAACGTCGTCGCGGTGTACGACTTTGGGAGGAAGGAGATGTGGTTTGCGAGCAGGACTGCTCCGACTATTCCCGGAGGTAACAACGCTGCGTCGGAGGGTGGACGAGTGAGACCGGGGGCTGTGTCTGTGTCTGTGTCGATGTTGCTTTCCGTCGTCTCCTTGCTGTCTCTCCCGTCAATCTTTTAGACGTCGGGCGTGTGCGAATGCGGCTACCTGCCGATTCGGTCAGTCTGCCATGTGGTATTGGTCAAGATCATCTGCCAAGCACGACTCGGTGATGGCTTATCTTGGGTTTCATTCGGAGAGACGGACATAGATACGGGAGTACATCACGGAACTGCCAAGGACAATTGAAGTATTTTCACCACGGCAATCAGGGGGCGCAAAAGACGAGTTCCGTGTGGGAAGTATTTACTTGAAGGTAGAAAAGTCTAGAGCTGAACTAAAAGCGCCAATCTGGGTTGAAGCTCTATTTCCAATCCCATCTAGTTTATTGCCATGGAGCTTGCTCGCTCAGTAGTACTTGGAAAACTGCCTGACGTGCCTCTTCTTGCGGAACGTGGTGTCCTCGGACGTGGTGTTGATGCGAGCCGCCAGAGCAGCGTCCAACTCCGTGACGACGCCGCTGTCAACAGGCTTTCCCAGGTTCTCTGAGAAGGGCCGGACGACGTCGCACCGCAGCGCCTGGGCCGAGCTCATCCTCTCCATGCGGGTGTTGTTCGTCTGCACGAACAGCCTCTCCCGTCCCTCGGGGCCCGTGAAGGGGCGCCACTCGGCGGCGCCCTTCTCGCGGTCCGTGTTGGGGTCGAGGTTGCGGATGAAGGAGACCCAGTACTTGCGGAACTGCGAGACGACGGGGGCGTTGGTGGTGAAGTAGGACGCCGGCGGGGTGCCGTCGGTGCGGTTGGGGCCCCAGAAGGCGTACGTGTTGACGGTGTGGTAGGCGCCGAAGCCGTCGGCCTCGTCCTTGGGGTCGAGCACGGCGTAGCGGTAGTTGTACGTCTCGGCCCCGTCGCGGGCGAGGTAGTTCTGGATGTTGCGGACGATGCAGTGCGTGCCGACGTCGGCGATGGCGTTGGCGGCCTGGCGCCACTTCACGCCTGAATCGGGGAAGACGGGCTGCGGGACGTCGATGTACAGGCCGTCGAGGACCTCCAGGGCGTCGGCGGAGAGGGACGGGTCCTGGCCGCGGAGCCACTCGTTGGCCTCTTCGGTCGAGTTGGTGGACTGCGGGGCCGAGTACTTGGTCCCCTCGTTGGCGCAGGAGCCCCAGATGGTCGGGACCTTGGCGTACTTGCCGGCCTTGAAGAGGTTGACCATGCTGTCGGAGAAGAGCTCGCCGTCGATGCCCGGGTTGAACCAGCAGCTCGAGGAGCGCACGGCGGACTCGTTGAGCGCGCGCAGGCAGGCGAGCGAGTCGGCGGCGCCGGAGCAGCCCTTCTCCTTGACGAGGCAGTCGTACTGGCCCTTGCCCTGGTCCATGGTGCGCATCGACACCCAGCCGCCGGACTCGGCGATGCCGCCGGCGAAGAGCTTCTTGCCGCCCGTGTCAGCGGCCATGAGCAGGCCGACGGCGGAGCCGCCCGCGCTGACGCCGTCGAGGACGACCTGCTCCGGGTTCCCGCCGAACTTGGCGATGTTGGTCTGCACCCACTCGAGGGCCTTGATCATGTCCTTGATGCCGGCGTTGAGGCTGCCGCCGGCGCGGACCTCCTCGCTCTGCAGGAAGCCGTACATGCCGACGCGGTAGTTGGACTGCACGACGATGACGTTGCCGTCCGAGGCGATCTCGCTGGCGTCCCAGTTGGCGTTGGAGTTAGAGCCGAAGCCGCCGCCCTGGATGAAGAAGACGACGGGCAGCTTGGAGTTGGCCTTGGCCTTGGAGGGCGCCGTGACGGAGAGGTAGAGGCAGTCCTCGGCGACGGTGAAGCGGTCGTTAGTGCCGCTGACGGTCCAGTCGTTGGGCTGCTGGGGAGGGCAGATGGGGCCGTGCCGGGTGGCGTTGACGACGCCGGTCTGGACCGGGTCGGCCGGGGCGGCGAAGCGGAGGTCGCCGACCGGAGGGGCGCCGAACTGGATGCCCTTCCAGGTCGTCACGCCGAGCTCGGCGCTCGCGGCGCCCTGGAACTTGGCGTACCCGACGTCGACGAGGGGGTTGACGGCTTGGACGCCGGGGGCGACGAGGCCTGCCGCGGCGAGCACGAAGGCCAAGTGAGATCCTTGCCACATGTTGAGTTGGCGCGCGTGTGATTGAAGTTGGAATGAGTGAATGAACGTCGAGAGAATCTCGAAGAAAGAATGGACTGGCCTGCGAAGAGGACCTGAGAAAAGAATGTAAGTAGTGCTAGCACTGGAAGAAGACGAAGACAAGAGATTTGGTACGATGAGAACAAGAAAGAAGCAATGCAGATCGCGGGCCGTTGCACCATGGTTATATTCTACTACAGATTGAAGCCCTTCAGCCTATTCAGGCCTCTTCATTTGTGAGAGTTCTCACTAACGTGCTGTAAACCCCTGTGCGAGTCATCGTCTCCCCCTTAAATGAAACATCGACGGTGGACAATGATCCCCTTTAGGTGCGTTGGGCAAACAGAACGCGCGGGTAATCATCAAGAAAAAAGTATCCCGCCGGATACGCCCACCAGAACGAACATCTTGGGTGTGTAGGGCGCGAATCGGACTCCTCCGGATCTGCAGCTCGGGGCGGGTTGTTCCTTATGAAATATGGGAATTGATTATAAAGGGGGCTCCGGCTGGTCGGAGTTGGACGACTCCGCGCTTCTCGCCGCCCGAAGCAAGGGAAACCCGGACCGCCTCTCCGCCAAGGAACCTCGAATTGACTAACTTTGCTGCGGCTAGTCAAGCCCGCCCGCCAGACACTCTATTCCCTCAATCTCACTGTTACCGCGCGGTCGGGCTGCGAGTGAAGTCCGGCTGTGCAACGTTAGACTTTTTACTCCGCCGAGCCAAGCGATTGGGCCGGTTGCTCCGGCAAACCTCAGGGGGAGTCGGCCGGGTGGGATGTGGTTGGAATATCTCAGAGCCATTCGAAGGGGGTTGTCAACAGCCGCGAAGACTTCGTAAACTCGTAATTAGAATTCTATTTGTGCTGAGGCCGATGCATAATAGCTCGAGCTCAATGTGTACATAACATGTATCATGATTCATGTCCACAACCCTCAGTGAGATTCATCAATCAAGCCACCGAGTGTGGTCAGCACCTCCCTAAGAAAAACGTCAGAGAAAATACTACAAAAGATTCAAGTCTTTGGGAGGAAGCACTTGCAGGAGCTGATTTGGTCGTCATAGTCACCAGAGTAGTCGTCGGTGGCCTCGCCGAGGTTGTAGTTGTAAGACATTGACACACCCCGGTCGTCTCCCTTGTTGTTGCAGCCCTCGAACCTGAGGTGCAAAGTGGTCAATGGATTGTTCAAAAGGAGCCCGAGGGCGCAAAACGCTTGCTACACTTACTTGTAGAACTGGCAGAGACCGCCCGTGTTCGTGCTCAGGGAACTCGTCTGGTTGTCGTACTTGTCAAGGAACTCCTGGGTCTTGTTGAAGCTCGAGTAATTCACTGTGTTTCGAGTCAGCCCTGTTTGGTCCCCCCCCGCGTTGAAACATTGAACAAAACACCGGCGGAAGACCCGTCGCGACCGCCTTCCAGCGGAGAAAAAGGGAACTGTTTTTTGTGTGTGAGTGTGTGTTTGACTTACCGCATCTCCCCGGAGGCGCGCCCCAGGAGAGGCACTCCCCGCGGAATCCCGCATCAGAGCACTGGAGAACAAAGATGTTCTCGGGCGTCACGATGGGGCGCGTCCCGTTGGGCTGGCCGTCCCCGGGCACCGCCTGCCTCTTCTCCGCGGCGCCGGCGGACGCGGGGTCCAGGTTGATCAACGGCGCCGTCAGGAACGCGGCGTAGGCCTCCGGGTGCGAGGCCTTGAGCGACTCCACGAGGGGGATGAGGGTGTTCTGCTGCACCGTGGGGAGCGCGTAGGCAGTGGCCGAAGAAGCCAGGACGAAGGAGGCGAGAGTTGTGAGATGCATGATGGAGGGAGGTTACACACGGGCTGGCGGCGGCGGCGGGAACAAAAAAAAGGGGACTTTTTTGAGAGCTGTGAGACGAACGGAATTTTGATCTGAACTCTCGGGGGAAAGTGAAAAAGTGATTGTTCGTCTCTTTTTATAAAAAGGGCACGGGTTCTCTTAAGACGCAGAAACCAGGAGACGAAATCAAACCGCCCGCCGACCGACCGGTCTATTATACCTACTCCCATCTAAACCGGAGGATTCTCAAAACGTGGGAAGCCTTGTTGCTCCGTCAGCCCCAGTTTCCAGTTTGGAAACGGGCCAAGATTTTGTTTTCTTTTAGAGTTTTGCTGCCCTATCGAGAAAGTTTCCCCGCGAGGCCGTTCAGGTCTTGACGGCATGGACTTAGGCCCTTTATCTACCTGCGGACTTATTGGTGTGTGTGGGTAGTTCGCCCCGAACATCGATCATCTCAGTTCGCGATGCTGGATTCGGGGGAGGCGCATGAACTGCGAAGAGATGGCAGTGTTCCCATCTCCCCGGCTCCCGGAGAATTAAAATGAACGCGATGGAGCTGCTGGATCCTTGGCGTTGCACCCGGTTCATCCGAAATGTCGTTGTGCAACATCACAGAAACTCAAAGTCACAAGCGAGGGGAAGGTCATGGAAGGTCCGTGCACTCACGTGATCCTCTCGCGCGTGGAAGCCTTAGGTGCGGCGGCAGTTGTGGTTGAAGCTGCAGCGCTCGCGGTCACGCACTGGTGAATCCCAGGAGAGGAAAGGTCTCAATGGCACTTACTTGTCGTGGCGTATTGTTGAAAAATATCTCACGGGGCAAACTAGATGGACATCAGAATCGTTACCTACGTACCAGTAGACAAGAAAGCCGACGCGACTCAAATCAAAGATAAAGGGATGCAAAATACCTACAACAACGAGTCAGTGAGCAATAATTGATGCGAGACAGTCCCTGATATGGGGCGGTGATTTTTGTATTGTTGATTCAGGGCTGGCAATGCTTCGTTCAATAAGTTATGCCCCCGACGCTTCTTACTGCGATGTAACAGGTTGCAAGTCGTGGTCTTTAGCCACAGATTTACTCTGTTGCTTTTTGTTATTTGTGAGAGCCGTGAAGCATATGCGACAACCCAGAGCCTGCGACGTTCTGATTGATGATGGCGTACTCAGACTTTGGGGTGGCTTCAAGCGCTTCTCCCACTTCTTGGTCTCTACACTTCAGTGCCACATGGTTCTGAAAGTCTATATATATGTTCGAGCATCTCCCCAAGTTCGGGTCTCGATCATCGCAAGTCACAAGCACTTCCAATCTCCAGAGCTCCAAGTCGCCTCCTTTTACCGCAAACTATAAACGCACAAAAGACTGTGCTCATCCACCGTCTGCCTCTTTAAATAAGATCCCCCGTCTTCGCCTTTCTGCTCGTCGTTCTCGGTGCGGCCGGGGCATACCCAACCGACATTCACTCTCGCGAACCTTCAAACGCGCCCACTGACGTAGGAACTCAGTCCAGGATACTTGTGACCGAGTCTCCCAAGGAAGGTGACCATTTTCAAACCCAGCCTTAGGGTCGTCCCGATTCGTCCGCTTCGTTCAAATGCGAGAAGAAGAAGTACACAGGACGCGAGATCTACCTTGCCGCGCAGAAAGGAGTCAATCTCTACCGAGTGGGCGAGACGCGCGGCCGTAAGTTTTCAAGCCTATCGTATGCTGCTGATGTCCCTCTATACCGATCCACCCTTGCCAGTCGTTGCCATCCCACGCACTCTCCCATGCGTAATAAGCTCCACGGCAAGCTGACTTCCGCCCCAGGAAAGGAATATCCGCAGTTCATCAACGACGGTCGCGAGTTTGCCGACGGCTGTCCCGAAGATCGCAACCTTTCTGAATACCCGCTCAAGAAGAAAACACCGTACGACGGCGGGCGGCTCAACAAGAACCAGGACGATGAGAGGGTGATCTACTACTACGAAGACGGGGACACCGGCTACGACGGGAACCCCAGGGTCATCTACTGTGGCAAAGTGACGCACGAGGGAGCCGGCAAAGGTAAGTTTTTGTCGTGCTAGAGGGAGAGCGTGCTGGTTTCATGGAGGGACAAATCTATATAAGACTCGGAATTGAAAGGTTTCAGGTTGCATGCACATGGAATATGCACCTCGGGTCTTTTCTTTCTACGTTTTTTTGAACTGCCAAGTCTGCTTACATCGGTGTCGGTATAATCAGTGTGGACGGTGGATTCCTTCTTTTTGGAATAACGACAGTCCAGATCCAGGATAATAGTTACTCTGACATCACGTATGACCTATCACTCGAATGCCCCCTTCAAAATGCATCCACTGATGGCTTCTCCGATGCGTAGGTCGCATCCGCCGCGGTCGCCCGATATCCCGATGTCGTGGGTGGTGCCGGCGTCGCGGGAGCGGGATTCCGGACGGCCCGAAGCCGCTGTCGGTCCAGACCCGCCGTCGGATGAGTTGTAGATCGGCCTTACAGGACTAGGGCCCAATGACAGAAACCCATCCGAGTGCCGAAGCAGTTCTCATGCCAGGAATGTGCGCGGGGATGTGAGTGCCGAGCTAAGCCGGAACATAAAGGAGTGCTCGTATCGCGACTACCTACACACCCTCTTAGCAATCCTACCAGGCGTCCGGCTGTCTATCAGCTTTTGAGTCAAATCAAGTCCGGCGTTTTCTGCAAGTCCCATTCGCGTCAGTGCTAACCGAGCACGCTACAAAAGCAACAGTCACAACTGCCGTCGCAGTCGTAGAGAAATCCAGGGAAAGTTTCGTTGTTGCCTATTACCAAAGTGAGTTAAGATGCCGACGACGGCTCGTGGCCATCGCCGTCCGAGCCCCAATGAGCCGTGAAAAGGGGCCCTGCCGTAGATCATCCGATTTCTATGACCATACTAATTTTTCCGCATCTCCAAGACGCCCAACTTCAACGGAGAGGCGGAAAGAAAAGCCTTTGACAGCTGGTGGCGTTTTTCCTGCTTTACCTCAAAGTTGCCCAATTGCCGGAGTCTAGGCAGGTCGCCACGGCACCGACTAGCGACTCGTTGCCTGATCCTCAAGACGATTCCAATATGAGGAAGTGGTTCGGAAACCCCGCTAGTGAAGCAGGTCTGCATCCGTCGCGCTAGAGGGCCAGTCCATCCGGGCGGGTAGGAGACGGCATTTCATTCTTTGTGCCTCCACCTCACGTGGAAAGCAGCGGGGGGCTTCGCCCAATTCCCTCTGAGACATTCTGGATTCAGCCACATACGCGCATAAGTCTGATATTTTCATAGAGTGATGTTACTTAATAGTCCCGGGGTCTCTGTCGTGAGGCATGAGGCAGTCCTCTGTCTTGTTCCTCCCTTGAGACCGCCGTCTATTCCGATAAGAAGTCGACCGCCAGCGAGGCTCCTCTGGCCGCAAACAACTCGCGAGGATGAGAATCCCACCGATAGACGTCATCGCGGCGTGGCCGCGTCCGAACTACAAAAACCCAGTGAATAGAGGCCCCGGGCTGCTCGCCATTGAACTGGTGTTTCTGAACGTCGCCTTACTATGCTTGGTCCTGCGGATGTACGTCAGACTGGTCAAGATCCGCAAGACATGGTGGGATGATTGGCTTATGGTGGGAGCTGCGGTAAGTCTCGTTCTCGCCGGAGTCGTGCTTGGAGTAAAAAGCCGACAACTAACTGTTCGGTGTATCAGGTCTTCTGCATCGGCGTCACAATATGCGTGATTCTAGGTACAAAAGCCCTCAGCTGTCGACTTCGCCTGCTATTACACGATGCCGAGCCTACGATCGATGACTAACAATCGAATCAAAACTGTAGCAACCGAGTTGTACGGCTGGAAATTGCACGTATGGGATATACCACTCTCCAAGATCAGAGAGAGTCGTCAAGTAAGTCAGCGAGAAGCTTGTGCACTTAATCACGTCGAGACTAACGATGCCTCTCTAGATTTCAATGGCGGCGCAGACCCTATTCCTCTTCGCCTCGGGTCTCTCGAAACTCTCCATTCTCTGCAGCTACCTGAGGATAGCAGCCCCTGGCACATGGTTTACTCGGCTGACGTGGGTGACGGGAGTGATCGTCTTCCTGCTCACGTGGATCTTTCTGATCGTGCTCTGGACGCAATGCGCGTACGCAACCTCCCACTACCCCATTTCCACGACCCTGCTGTCCAAAGAGCGAACTCCAGCTAACCTCCAACTCCTCCTCAGGCCCATCTGGCACTACTGGACCCTTTTCGCCGACTGGGGAAACTGCATCGCCGAGTGGCCTCCCCTCGCAGGCCAGGGGATAACAACCGTTGCAACCGACATCGCCGTCTACCTCCTACCGCTGCCCACCCTATTCAAGCTTCAGATGCCGATGCTGCAGCGGATAAGTCTGGCGGCGCTCTTCGGGCTCGGGTTCGTCGTCGTCGTCGCCGGCATCGTGCGGACGTACTGGGTCATCTACGTGGAGGTCAACTACGTCACTGACCCCAGCTACGACCTAACGTGGGACTCGTACAACATCTGGATCTGGACCGCGCTCGAGGCGAACCTGGCCATCATTTGCGGCTGCGCGCCGGCCATACGCCGGCTGTTTACGAAGGGTGGCAGCCAGAGCCAGTTCAAGGTCGGCAGTTCCGTGAAGACGATTGGCTCTTCTGGGAAAAAGAGGGACAGGGCGAGAGGGGGTACCCAGGACAGCGACGACTTGGAAACGGCTGATGACCACGGGCTGGAGGTCTTCGAGTCGAGCAACACGGCGAACAACGTCTCGGTCTCGGAATTGGTACAGGAAGAAAAGAAGAAATGACAGGTAAAGAAGCTTCCTAGTTGCAAGCACTTGGAGAGGCACCGCGAGGTCGGGTAGCTGTGACTCGGATCGCATTGGATTTTGACGTAACAAAGTAAATGACATTGTACATGGACGTGCCGCCTTACTGGCATAAGATCATAAGCTTGACTAAGACTCGAAAAAAGATCAGTCCATGAGCAAGTAAGCCAAGTTGGCAAAGTATTTGTACACCAACGCCAACCCTTGTACCGTAACTACTCGCTCCGTTCGGTTATTTCGACTGTTCATGACGCTGAATTCGGCCGTTAACAACAATGATAGGCGCCCCGGGCCTTTCAAAAACGCCCTTGATGTTGATGGCAAAGATCTGCCGCGCGTACTGACCCCCCAGCTCGCAGTCGGCAAGCTCGATGCGGGCGAGCTTCGGGAAGCGGCCCTTCCGGTGCAAGGCGCCGATGGCTGTCAGACTCGTCCGCGTCAGCTCCTCGAGACAGAACCGTCCCACGCTGGTGATCTCCAGGGCCTCGAGTCCCTCGGGAATGAGGGTGGACAGGTTATTGATGAGCAGGTTGTTCCCGCCGTTCGCGCGGCTGGTGAAGCTGTGCGTGTCGATGCGCAGGCGCTTCAGCTCGGGGAAGTCCCGGAGGTTGGCGACCACCTCGCGGGTATCCCACTCGTAGAGGCGGTCGTCGCTGTGGAAGTCGAGGACGAGGATGCGCAGCTGGCGATGCAGGTTTGGGAGCTCCAGCTTCTTTGTCTTCGGGTCGCCCGGGACGGGATTCGCGCGGGCGTAGTCGTTTCGCAGCAGGTCGCACAGCATCTGCGGCGCGAGGAGCGGGTCTTTCGGGGTGAGATCGCCGGACGGGACCTGGCGGTACTCGAGGTGCGTGACGTGCGGGGCGGCGAGGACGACGTCCTTCATGCTGTCGCAGTCCGTCGAGCAGTCGACGAACTTCAGCGTGCGAAGGCTGGCGAGTCTGCAACCAGCGGGGACCGTGTAGGAGAGGGTGCCGTGGACCTCGAGTGTGGAGAGGTTGGGCGCGCTGTCGAGGATGAGCTTGTGGCACTTGAAGCCGGCGGCCTCGGCCGATCGGAGTCGAATTCGGAGCCGGCGCAGGTTCGGGAGGAGGTCCGCGATTCCCCACCGCTGCTGGCCGGCCCATTCATGCAGCAGTTCGAAACTCCAGTTGCGGGAGAACTCCAAGTCGAGGCCCGTGAGGGTCGCCAGCCGCTGCACCAAGAGCTGATTGGCCAGCTCGACGATGCGGTCCCAACGCTCGTCGTCCGTCTCGCCGCGCTTGTTTTTCCAGTCCGCCGGCAGGCAGATGCCAAGGCCGGCGGCCATCTCGGAGATCCATGCCACGTCCGTCAGACTCTCTTGCTCCGAAGACCATTCGATCTCGGCTGGGCTGTTGCGGTATAGGTTCGTGTGGAGGTCTGCGTGGCGGACTAGCTCGGCTCGGGATTCTTGGGGCTGGGCCCGGTCGTCGAAATTCCTGAGGAAGACGAAACTCTCGGACGGGTGTCCGACGCGGTAGTGGCCAGAGTAAAGAAGACAGCCCGCCACGTCGTGCAGCTTGCGACAGGTCCGCATGAGGCGTGCGATTGCAGCCCTGCACACCAGCGGATCGGGCGTCTCCGGGCAGGAAGAAGGCGGTAGGTAGCCGTCTTCATCTTGCTGTAACGATAGAGCTAGCTTTTTGCAAATCTCTAGAAGGACTTCGGGCGGGCAGTCTGTGAGTCGTGCCATTTTGCAAGATTGTTACGAGTCGTATCAACAGCACGTAAAAAGGAGACCAGACGCACGCCGGCTTGACGAGTAGAGAGGGAATGGAGGTTAGGAGAATTATAGCGATCATTGCAAAGTCTGCGGTTCTCAGATGCCTTTGACGTCGTCAGTCTGACAAACTACCCTTGCATCGCGATACACGTTCCGTGTCTGCCTATTAAAATAGATAAAAGAAATGCATCCCTTGCGTAATCATACCCGGAAACATCGGGCAGGCCAAACATGGCTCGATTCTATCATAGTTATCCGAATATGACAAAGAAGTCCATGATGTATGAAAATAGGATGCTTGATTTCAAAACGACAAGGCCGAACTATTTATAAATCGGATTCCCTAGGTAGCTCAAGTGGCAGCAAGTTTCCAGGAATACCGCCCTGGCAGTTGTGCCTTTGAGAGGCAAAACAGTTTTCATGTGTAATGTTGGGATTTGTTATAATTGCTGTTCTTTACTGTCCTCTGACTCTGAGTATCAGTATCAGATAACCGATACATTCACGACGATAAATGGGTTTCGTTGATGGCAGCAAGCGCCACCTTGGCTGCATCCAATTCCTAACGAGCTGGCCTCGGCAAGCGGTTCCGGCAAGGAAGCGGTTCTGGCAGGGTGCCAAAGATGGCGAAAGCTGGAGCCTGGAAACTCTCGGAGGGAGTCAAAGTATCTTTATTGGACACTTTTATCACCATATATTAGTTACCTGATATACGCATAACGTGGTTGATAAGCGAGTGTATCAGCCGACCACGACCAACCTATCTTCCACCTTCCAACTCTCGCAACACTACAACAAAACAATGCCATCACAAACTAATGAAGCACAATTGAACTTAGCCGTCCAGGCTATTAGGAACACAGCAAATTTCAGTATCCGAGCGGCATCCCGGATCTACTCCGTACCCTTCTCAACCTTACGCCGTCGTTTAGGGGGAAAGGGATCACGACGCGACACAATACCCAACTCGCGGAATTTGAACGCACTTGAAGAGGAGAAGCTAGTTGAGTACATTCTCGACCTAGATTCCCGATCGTTTTCTCCCCGCATCAGTGGTGTGGAAGATATGGCTAATCGACTGCTCGCCGACCGCGACGCGCCCCTGAGTCCACGATACCGTATTTCGCGACTGTATTCGTCACAAGCCGAAACCACGCGTTTATCGCGTCCGGGTCTTCGCATTGGGCCCTCTTATAGTCGTACTTGCGAAAAAAGCGCGTCTGGAGCTGTGGTTGTCGCTTGACGAAGTTCGAGGCCCAGCGCTTCCCGACCGGATATCTACAACTTCGACGAGACTGGGTTTATGATGGGCCAGATTGCGTCCGGAATGGTCGTGACGAGCGCCGAAAGGCGTTCAAACACAAAAATGATGCAGCCTGGTAACCGTGAATGGGTTACAGTTATCCAGGCCATCAGTTCGTCGAGCTACAGCGTTCCGCCGTACATCATTATTGCAGGGCAATATCACCTCTCCACCTGGTATACTGAAACCGGTTTACCACGCGACTGGGTCATCGCAACGTCAGAAAACGGATGGACAACAAACGAAAGAGGCCTAGATTGGCTTCAGCACTTCAATCGGCATACAAAACTGCGTGCGCGGGGCAGCCATCGCCTCCTTATCGTCGATGGACACGAAAGTCACCATACCACCAACTTCGAGATATATTGCAAGGAAAACAACATTGTTACACTCTGTATGCCGGCTCATTCATCTCATCTGCTTCAGCCCTTGGATGTTGGGTGTTTTGGGCCTCTGAAAACAGCGTATGGTCGACAAATTGAGGATAAGATGCGCCGGGGTAATACCCATATTACGAAGGAAGACTTCTTTCCTGCGTTTCGCGAGGCTTTCACACAAGCATTAACAGTAAAAAAACATCCAGGGAAGTTTCAGAGGGGCTGGACTTGTTCCTTTAAGTGCTGAAAGTGTACTTTCAAAGCTTGACGTCAAGTTACATACCCCAACGCCCCCAGGGTCCCTCCCAACAACACCTCCCCCGTGGATTTCGCAGACACCAAACAACCCAACAGAAGCGTCTTCTCAGTCAGAACTCATTAAGGATCGAATCTCCCACCATCAAAATAGCTCTCCAACTTCAATTATTGAGGCGGTTGAGCATCTATCAAAGGGAGCTCGTGGGTTTGTGCATCAGATTGCTTTATTGAGGTCTGAGAATAAAATCCTTCGAGAGGAGAACAACATACTTAGTCGACGCCGGAGGGCTAAGAAAGCCCGTCTCAGACAAGGAGGGAGTCTTACTGTAGCTGAGGCAGAGAACATTCAATCACAGAGAGAGGCAACAGCTCAGATCGAGGAGGAAACGCGTCGGAGTAGTGGTCGTCGGCCGAGGACCGAGACGGGTGAACGGCGGTGTGGCGTCTGCGGGAACACCGGTCATAATGCGCGAACATGTCAATTTGTTGAAGAAACGTCTGATGAAAAGGATTCTGAGTAGTTTAAATTTAATTGATTTTCTAGGTGTTGTATTAAGGTCGCGAATGTGCTGTGGTCGCGGTCGGCTGATCCACTCGCTTGTCTGATCCACTCGCTTGTCTGATCCACTCGCTTGTCTGATCCACTAGCTTATCAACCACGTTAGCCAATAATGCATGATTACGAAATATACGTAGTAAAATAATTGCAAGCCCATCTGGCTATTGGATGTCTTACAAAAATACTAATGATGGAAAGCCTCTTCAAACGAACGGACGGGAAGATGAATCTGGGCGGTGAGCGTTAGGGAAAGGACATCTGAGGAGCCCCACGGGGAAAGGATAGCCAGCCACCTCGCAGCAGCCGGAATAGCAATACCGAATAATGCTTGGATATTCTCCAGGGTGTTCGCGATGAACTTAAGTGCCTCGTTAATGGTGATGTCTCTAAGTCGGACGCGACGACTTTGAAAATAGTAATGCAAGTCCGCCACAGACGGTCAATGACATTGCCAACCTCGTAGCTGGGAGGAAGAAACGATCCAGCTGCAGGCGCAGAAGGGGATGGAAAAGTCGCACAGGCAGGGTGCCTAGAAAGAGATTGCATTTGTGTCAGAGCGCCCGGATGGTATTCCTAGGTATTAGCCCAAAAGTTGTCATTATTGTGAATAGGCTGTTGCGAGCTGAACCACACGGGGACGTGATCGACCCTCGCACCGGGAAGGCTAAAGGCGGCCCGGAAACCGTATCCCGTAACAACGGCACGGCGAGTGGGCATTGGCGTCCTATCCTGAGCTCACCATCGCATAACTGCGTCTTACTCGCTCAACTACGCTAACCCGTTACTTGTTGTCCGAGACAGGGGGTGGTTAGAGACTAGAGAGAAAGAAGGGATTCCAAAGTCTTCAGTAAGGAGAGAGTGGAAACTGAAAGAGGCGCGGGTTTCGGGCCGACTGTCGAGATGTCCAGAAGAAGAACAGGGAAGCATAAACTGCCTCAACCTCCTCAAAGACGGCTGAGATTAATCCTTGCATCTCACCGACGAGACTATCTACATGATGAGCACTAGACGAGATTTCATACCGAGAACCAAGAAGATGAGACTAACCTGCGGATTGCCGATCCGCGCAACAACTTCTTCATTTTGATCGGGGGAGAGGCCTCGACCATCTGCATCATGCACTTGGCTCTCAAAAACGTGTTCCCAGCCGCCTGCATACCCTCCCAAATATCGGTATCCTCGGGATCTCGTTGCCGTTCGCTTTGGCGAGTCCAGCAAAGTTTCGGCGGAGAGATGATTGCCCGGCTCCTTGATCGACGAAAGCATTGTCGAGTTGATGTCAATACAGCCAGTTCTGTCTCATTTCGAAGAACACAGTAGAAGTTATTACCTGTTGCACGTGGCTTCGTCCCCCAGACCTGATGATGGCAATCCTGGCAAGTAGAGTGATCAACAGAGGAAGGGAGTAGGTCGTCAGAACGGTCAGTCTCCGTAGAGCCTGATACATGGACCTTCTAGATTCTGTCAGAGGATCCGGTAGAAGAGCATGGTCTCTACCCACCCGGACAAGCCACTATCACTATACTAGGTAAGGATGTCGTTTGGAGATTAAGATCACTACTGAACACGGCCTAGAAGGACCACATCGCAGAGCGGATACTAACAAATCCAAACATGCTCGCTGCTTTCCTCAAGCCCTCCACATGATTCTCAGCAGCAGCACATCAATGTCGGGGCAGAAGGGGGTTAACCAAGACTCATGTTTCAGGCTTTGATGGAATGCCTTTGAGTCCCGAAATTGGGGACAGACAGAATACTCCGACCATCGCTTGGCAGCCTGGTGCCGAGATAGAATGTACAGGCTCTTGTCGTCCGAACTCGTTGAGGTTGATTTCAATTAGTTTCGGTGAAAGGCTTCCGCTCTAGCCTCGGTGGTTCCTATCCGGGTAGTGTATGTTCCCAGGAGCAGGGGAAGTTGAGGCTGGCCCGCGTTTTGACAAGGAGATTGACGAACCAGGCGATCCATCCACATTGACAGCTGCCGCAGGAATCAAGACAAGGGCACCCGTGCAAGTTTGGGGGGGGCTACGGGGTTGAGGCATTAAGATTGTTCTTAAGCGTGACGTACATGGAGAAGTCACCAAGCGTACAACGGAGTAGTCAACCTTAGAGACGTCTCTCGTTGGCTCCTACTTAGTTTGAGCAGAGTCTCCAATTAGTCTCTGTTGCTTGTGGTGGACCAATATTTCTGTCAATGTCGCCATCCAAGTCACGTAGACACTCGGCCCCGTTTCCACCGACAGCCGAACCCCAGCAACCGCTCGTGACCTCCCCGCCGTGCTGAATAGGGGCTGATCACCCGGCAGGCTGTGCTGGCACGTTGACAGGCCTTATTGCCACATTCGGTCCTCCGCCCCCAAAACCTTTCAGATCCCCCGGCAATATTGGGGGAGGTCTCCGTCGATTAGGTTACGGCCGCCGCGGGACTGTACTCGTATCTGCCGAATTGAGGGGTTCCGGCGTGCCAAGGCGGACTAATTCGATGCCTTCTTTTTTTTTCTTGTCAGGAGGCACATCGCCCCCCACAATCTCGCGTTGTTTTCCCTCGACAGGAGAGAGACAGCTAGGCGCCGGAGCTTTCGGTAGGTACTGCTGCGTGGGCGGCTGATGGGAGGCTGCATCATGTACGGAGGGCGGCAGCAGCACTTGGGCAGATGTCATGAAAAGGCGGGGAATGGAGGATCGTGCATGAGCCCACTAAATAGAGTCTGCCATTCCACACGGCTGGTCGTGTTTGTTCCCGTGACAGCGAGATTAACACCTGTGTAATATCCTAAAATACCCGACGCATCCGTTCTCCCTCGCCAGTCGGCCGGGAACCTGGATGTTGAGACGGATGACGGATCGCGGACTTCAGACGGCGTTCTCGTCGCTGTGGAGCCTCTTTCTATGGGACAGGTTCTTGGGACGGACGAACTTGCAGCTCGAAGCGGCTTGGACCTGAAGTAAAAGATATTGTCAATTTGAGACGCTTCCCCTGCACAGCGACATGTAGCCGTACTGCCAAGGCCCGGCATTTCGTGGGATAAAGTGCTCGGCGCTGCGTCCAACTGTCTCCAGTGACTTCACACTCTCGTAGTGCGAAATGGGTTCGAGGAAACGCATAGAAGAGCCTACAAAGAGATTAACAAGAGCAAACAAGCTCATATTGACTCCAAATTGTGAGGATCGACGTCTCACTCGAATGAAATTCGCCCCTGGAAGAAAAACAACACAGAGAAGACCTGGACCTGACCATCGCTGGGGGTAAAGCCAATGCCAAGAAGTAGAGTGTGAGCCAAGGCACGGAAGTTTCAAAGGCATGAATCAGGAAGGTCGAGGACTGACAGTCGCAATCCCAGTACTATGTGGTCATACCGCCTGCGTGCCTCTTCTTCTTCTCTGATTGTTTATTCGACCCCGTCGAGGTTCCATTCGTGTAGCATTCCACCGACTGGGGGGGAACCCGATACGGGCGTCCAGCTCGCGACCACCAGACTAGATCAGACCGACTGGCCCGGGAGAGCACCACATTGCACTCACCACGAAGCGCCGAGCCGCGCCCAAGCTCGTGGTAAATGAATGCGGGGGATCCATTCCCGGTCCTGGTGGCCGGCCCAATTTCGTCCTCCAACGAAAGACCGTCAGCTCGTTGTGGGCGCATCGCATCTACCGGAGTGGTGCGCATCGAGGGGATCTGGGCAACGCATCGCCGTCTCCACCGCCTCCGGCACTAATGTTTACATGCAGGGAGAGTTGTCCAGTTGCTGTTTCTCTCTTTAAAGCCCAGTGGCAACCCTAGGAAACACCCACGATCCATTCGGCTCTCTCTTCACTCTTCCTCCCTTCACCTTCGCTTTTGAGAACGGAACGCCTCCCACACGGTCCATCTACCACGTAACAGGCTCTTGACGAACTCACTACGATGGCCAAGTTCTCCATCCTCACGGCGGTGCTGGCGCTTGCGTCCACCGTCGCCGGCCAGTGCGGCTCCGGCTCCCCGCACGCCCGCGTCACCGGCTCCGGCAGCTCCTTCACGGCCACCCGCGGCTCGACCAACGTCTACACGGGCTCCGACTATCGCGCCGCCATCCAGGCCGCCCTCGACTCCATCTCGAGCGGCCAGCGCGTCGCCGTCATGGCCTCGGGCTCCATCGGCGCCAACACCATCACCATCGCGAGCGGCAAGATCTTCGAGGGCTGCGGTACCATCAACGTCGGCAACCGCTCCGGCCGCGGCGCCATTGAGTCCACCAACACCCAGGGCGTCCAGATCCCCTACCTCACCATGACGGGCAACCCGTACTTCGGCCTGCGTTTCTACGGCGTCCGCGATCTCACCCTCGGCGCAATCACCATGAACCTCAGCGGCGGCCTCGGCATCCGCTTCGACCGCGACCAGGCCGCCAACTCCAACGTCAAGATGGGCGTCATCCGCGTCACCGGCGCCGGCAGCCACGCCGTCGAAACGTGGAACATCGACGGCCTGACCATCGACCAGGTCATCGCCCGCAACGTCGGCGAGTCCGGACTGCTGCTCCAGAAGACCACCAACGCGCGCGTCGGCCTCGTCGACGGCAACAACGTCGGCGCGGGCACCGGCTACGGCACCCTCCGCTTCGCCAACAACAACGGCCAGAACCCCAACGGCAACTACAACACCAACGTGTACATCGACAAGGTCGTCTCCCGCGGCGGCGGCCGCGGCGTCTTCTGCGTTTCCCAGTCCGGAGCCGCCGTCATCACCAGCGTCGACCTCGCCAGCAACGGCAACAACGCCATCCTCATCGAGAACTGCTACAACCTGTCCATCCGCGGCGGCACCGTCAACGGCGGCGGAGAGGTCCGCCTCGCGGCCCGCTCCGAGTTCCCCAACAACAGGGACATCTGGATCACCCTCAAGGTCGACGGCACCACCGTCCGCGAGTCCCCCTGCGGCGAGAACACCAACTGGACCCTCACCGGCAACGGCGCCCGCAACATCTGCTAAGCGCTCTGCCGTTGTTGCGTCTTTCTTGTTTTCCTTGGTACATACTTTGAGTTTGTCTTATTTTCCAATGGCTCCAGCTAGCCAAACGTCCATATTTCTCCTCTCGGCCCTCGACGATGCTCAGTTCCGTCGGGGGTGCGCTACAAAAAGCACTGGGCAGTTATGTATGTATGAGCGCGGAAGCAAGGAAAGCTGGCTATTGAAGTAGGCTCCTATAAAATACACAGAAACGCTTCGCTTCCATCATGGCTCCACATCCGTCGTGGCTATGTACCTTTCGCGATTGAGGGCCGATTAATGATCCATGGCAGTGCCTATGAGCGCAGTAGCTTTCACCCCGGTCAGCCGGAAGACAGTGAGTGTTGAGGCTCGGGGACTCGATCTCTACGATGAGAAACTCTTCGGTCAACTTCATAATGAGTCCAACGATGAGAAAAATGAGTCTAGGCTCCTGTAAGATTAAAAGCAAGTTAAACTCGATGAGAGTGGATGACAAGTCATGAGTTATGGGCGCTGAGTTGATGAGAGTTTCACTGAGTCATGCTGTGAGCCGTTCAGTGAGAGCACTTTCAGCGGTCCGAGGCCTGAAGTTCAGCCCCCTAAACCCGCGCAACTCACCCAGAATGCTGCAGTCCTCGCTTGAACGCCGTGAAACATGGGTGGCTAATTCTTTCCACTTAATACGGGGACTGGCAGGGCTTGCCGAGGAGGAGCCGGAGATTGAGAGTGAGACGAAGCACGATATCGGACATCGGCCGCTGAGCTCTGTCTGTGCTCCTTGGCCTTTATGGAGCTTTGATACGTGGTCGCAACGATCATGCGAAAAAAAAGGGTAAGACACACCGCAATCTTCAGACATCGCCCGGAAACGCCGCCACATCCCTTGAAGACCAACGACATCCCTTTCCCACCGACCAAGACTTGCCATCACACAACGACATCATCGAGTAGCTAGCGGCGAACCCCTCCCGACCAACACGATGCCCGGCCTCCTCGCCACGGCGCTCCAGTCGGCGACCCTCAAGGCCTCGGCCAACTTCACGGCCCAGATGGTCAACCAGCACCGCCTCCCCGACGGTCCCCCGTTAGACTGGCGCCGCGTGGCCGAGTTCGGGACCTTTGGCTTCATCCAGGGACACATCAACTACTGGTGGCAGCACTTTCTCGAGGACCGGTTCCCCAACTCCGCGGCCAGGGCCGCGAGGGGTCACAAGTCGTCGCTGTCGTCGTCGTCCGTCGTCGAGAAGGGCGAGTCGAAGCCGGAGAAGCCGATCCCCGCCCTTCCCGGGGCATCCGGGGCATTCGGGTCCGGGTCCGGAGCAGCAATAGCGCCAGGCAAGAAGAACTACTACAACGTCGCCCGCAAGGTGCTCGTCGACCAGACCATCGGCCTGTTCATCATGAACTCGGCCTTCCTCATCATCACGTCAGCGCTGCGCACGGGCAACGCGTCGCTCGTGTACCAGATCTGGAGCGAGCGCATCTTCGACCTCATCAAGGCCGCCTGGAAGCTCTGGCCCCTCGTAGCGCTGTGCAACTTCATGTTCGTGCCCGTGGGCTACCGCGCGCTGGTCGGCATGACGGTCGGGTTCGCATGGAACATGTTCCTCACGTTTTTCCTGTCATGAGGGTTGGTTCGTTTGGGAGGGTGGTCTGCGATGTTTTCCCTCTGTGTTTTCACCACCATCGTCTTCACTATTGTCAGCATCATGGGAGGGCAGTCACAAAATTGGTTGATCCAGCATAGCCTGTATTTTGGTCTTTTTTCATTTCGTCAAATATCGGATAGAGTGGTCACCGGTTCCAGCAAGATACCTCATAATCTCATTACAGTTCGTCATGAACGGTCTTTCCCAACAGCTCCAGGTACTTCAACCACCTTGTACGTCGACGGCCAACCGCTCCCCTATGCCATCTTGCGGGATGCAGGACTTTCGCGCGCCAAGCCCGAGCTGCCGCCCTTCCTCGACGGTCTGCTGGATGATCCTGCGTAATCTGTCGCCGAGGACCGCGACGGGGCGGTGCTGTGCCGCAGCGAAATCGGCTTCCCTCCCAGCCGCCGCCATACCGTCGTCTTCGCACTCCTGACTGTCCTCTTGCCGTGTGTGACCACGTCCACCGCATCGGCGAAGTCTCCCTGGCTGTAGATGACGGTTTCACATCAGCTGCGCTCAGGATGTGTCAACCTCGCCGAGTGCAGGTACTCATGGTCAAGGAGATTAAACGGACATCTTTGAGTTGAGAACACCGTTGAATATGCTCTCGCAATCAAAGCATCACTGGATGACGAGTTGGCGCCGATCGAGAAGGCTCAAATGAGATGCCTTCACCTATGGGGTAATCATGCGCGAAGGGTTCGGTAAATGTACTTCAAGTGAACATTATCTGGGAGTTTCAAGACTTCTAGAGGCCAGAATTCACAGACAGATCGGCTTTAGAGCTCCTCGACACTTCCAAAACGTTGGACCCCAATAGCTGGCCACTCCCCAGAACAGTCGACACGCAAATCAGCACAGTGGTACAACGTACGGTAGCGGCCTCGCCGATGTCTGGGCGAGTAATACACAATAATTGGCCAGCAGCGCCCTCTCCACAACCCAATAGGATTCTAGAGCTCCCGATAAAGTGCAGAAACACGCCAGGCCTTGCCCGCCTTTCGCCTGCAGGCTATCATTCACGACCACCGAGTTGCCCTCCGAAACGCCACGAGTGGTAGCCAGTCAAAGGCATCGCCCTCTCCGTAAGATTTCCCCGCCTTTTTTCCATATGCCCTTGAATGCCTCGTCTCTGCCAGTCAGCCCGTAACGGTATCAGGCGCGGAATCTACGAAGGCACGTCGCCAGGCTACAGTTCGCGTACTCGATTCGGAAGAAAGAAAACTATTATTCTCCACATTCATCAATACTGGCGACGATGCGAGTGATTGATTGCGAAGTCGATGGCATCTTCACTTTGACGTCAGATCTGGGACGCGACAGAACACCGGAGTACGCCATCCTGTCACACACGTGGAGGGCTGACGAAGATGAAGTCACGTACGACCACTTGACCAAAGGCGATGGAAAGAACAGACGTGGCTGGGAAAAGATCCGTTTCTGTGCCGAGAGAGCTCGACTCGACGGCATCCGGTTCATTTGAGTCGACAGTTGCTGCATCGACAAGACTAGTAGCGCCGAACTCACCGAGGCCATCAACTCCATGTTCTCTTGGTACAAACGCGCTGCTCGCTGCTACGTCTACCTCGCCGACGTTTCTGTGACGGATGAACAAGCGAGCGGTGAACTGGAAGACGGGAGTGAGGCGTGGATGTCGGCGTTCTTCTCAAGCAGGTGGTTCACCCGCTCTTGGACGCTACAAGAGCTCTTGGCTCCCTGCACGGTCGAGTTCTCGCAAAAGGGCACTCTTCTGGGAACTAGGGCATCTCTTAAGCAGCATGTTCACAATATCACGCGTATCAGCGTCGCTGCTCTGTCTGGCGATGACCTGGATGACTTCGGCGTTTCGGAGCGTTTCAATTGGGCCGAACATCGGCAAGCTACCCGTGAAGAAGACTGCTCCTATTCTCTGATGGGGATCTTTGGCGTCTACATGGTGCCCATTTATGGCGAGGGCAAGAAAAACGCGACTCGGCGACTAAAGAGAGAGATCAGCATGTCGGCGCAAGAGTCCAAGAGGGAACGCGGCAAGGCGATCGGTATGCCACCTGTTTCGTCGCCTACATGACGAATGCCACTGACACAACACTTGAATCACAAGTTCATGTCGAAAGCTCATCAGCGTCCGAGACGTCAAGCGTCAACCTTGAAAGGATCATGATGCCTCTGGATGAAAGCAAGATCCGGGCGGAAGACAGCCGATCCAGGCTACTAGAAAGCACCCAAATGTCTGAAGCCAACGATACAAACGTTGCAGACGAATTGTCATCGTTCTTCAAGTTTCTGACCACAGTGTTGGCAGGCATAGCTGCGTCTATAGCCATGTTTGCATCACCCACAGTTGTTCTTGGTATGCTTGATGAACGGCTGGACCACCGCATAACCGTTGGAGACAAGACCATGCTTTTCAGTCAGAATATGACCTCGAAGTTGCGCGCTGAGGAGGATTTGGACGAAAAAGTAATGGAGAAGTTGAACTGCGCTCGAGACATGAGGATCTGAAGAAGGGTCTCGGCGAGCTTAAGACTCTACGGTCCAAAGAAGAGAACAAGCTATCCAAGCTTCGGGAAGAACAAGAGGAAATCATACAGCGACGGGATGAGTGGGATAGCAAGACTGCTTGGGAAAAGATACAGGGCTGGATTTCATGGGCGTTCGGCCGGGGCTCTTAGAGTCGTATGTGTATAAAAAGCCATATAGCACATTATCAGAATGATTGAATACATGTAGCGACTCTAAATGAGGGTTTCAATCTCGGCGTCGGGCCGTCGGAACTGTGCCGAAAATTAATCTCATCAATAACTACTCTTTGCGGAGCGAGCTGACTTTGAAAATTGAGCGTTTGAAGTCACTGCATCTCTACGCTGAATCCGTCAGTAGAATACCCGCTTGCCCGCTCCTCCATCAGCAGATCGTAAACACCCATCTCTCCAGTTTCAACTGCTCTGTAGATCCACATGCCGCCGGGCCCGTCCGAAGAGAGCATTGTATCGGCCTTATCACTGCTCTTGAGCTTATGCGCTATCGGCCGCAGCACTTGAGCCATGGCAATCGGACCGCCTTCCGGGATCTCGATGCGGCCGGCAATGCAGGCCGTCGCAACTGCCAAGACTAACTGACCCAGGGCTATCGAGACTAAGATCATATAGATGTAGTCCCAATGGTCGACGACGAGTTGGAAGCCCTTGACAGGCGCGAATCCGTCAATGACTATCGGGCTGTTGCTTTGTCCGCAGATGGCCACCGTCCCGATGGCGAATCGGGCCATCAGCATCGCCATTGAGTCATTCAGCCCTTTGATGGGCAACCCGAAGACGGACTCGGCCGGGTACACCTGGTACTGGATGTCGTCGGAGTCGAGCGAGGACACCCCACTACCCTGGAGGGCGATCGAAGCGGCCGCCATGGACCGCAGTTCGGGGGACGCTTCATGCTCCGGGAGAGTTCCATTGCCGACGCGGGAGACTGTGACGTTGCAGACGTAGTACCAGGACTGCCCCGGGCCCGCGGCCTCGAACGCGGAGACGGTCGCGCAGCCTCCGCCGCAGCTCTGCGAGGTGTTTGTCATGAACGTGGTCTGACTGACGCCCCCGCGCACGGGGAGGAGGACTTCCCTTGGGCCGTCCCCCGAGGCTTCGAGGGAGATGCTGTCCTGGGCGCCGTCGCCGCCGATGGCTACTCGCCAGCTCCGGCAAGTTGCCGATGAGTCTAGACTCCGGTTGGTGGTCACCACCATCAGTGAGCCTGGGCTGCCGCCGTCATCATCGTCGACGTGGTCGATGTCGCCGTCACCATCTGTGTCCAAGTGGACCGATTTCTCATGGAAGATGTACTTGCAATGATCCGCATCGCAAAACATAAGAGGGTCGGAAGGAGTCCATATGGCGCCGATTTCGGGGATTCTATCGGTCGTGTCGGTTTCGAAAGCTAGCGAAATCTGGCCGTAGCTGGGTTGCGTTAACGTTGGATTATTAGAGGAGAGCGCGAGGACAAAAACCTGTTTGCTGTGTATTCCTGGGCAGCAACCGAGCTGGGGCCATTCTGGATGATCTTTGTCGTCTGGATGCTGGACATGTCCGGGACCGACACCCTTCCCGGTTGGACGACGAGAGCCAGGGCGTTCTGGTTCTCAATGGAGAAGCAAAGCCCAAGCAGCGCCAGCGCGACTTGAACCATCTGTTAGGACATCATGTTAGCCGCAACTTCATCTGAGAATCTACTGCGATCCAAGTCCGGAGATAAGAGCAGAATGCATGTGGGAAGGTATAAGCGACGCAAAGACGCCAGTGCTGCCTCACTAAAATTAAGATTATCCACAGACAAGCTGCAAGGTGTACGGTAAGACGCCGTGTTCTGACTGCCAGCAGTAGGACTCGGCTAACGCTTTCGGCCTGCAATATCAAATCAACCTTGCGCAAGGAGTGGTGGCGGCGGCTCAGAATCCACCACCGGACGGTGGCCACAAAGTCGTTGAGTCCCTTGAGAACCGAGACGCTGAGGGCCAGCGACAAGGCCATCACAATTGTGTTGACCTGCCGCTTTGTCTCAGTTGACAAGATCTCCATCATCTCGGAGTAGAAGTAGAGGCACCCGATCATGATCAACACAATGGCTAGGGTCAGAGTCCAGTCGGCCAGGATGCCGAGATAGATCCGCCACCTGCTCTCGCGTCGGGATTTCAGGCCGCGGAACCCGTCATGGCCGGTGAACAGGCTGGAGAAAGGCATTGGTGAGGTGGCAACTGCAGAGAAGGTTAGAGCACATCTTCCCACGCTCTTCCGCGACGTTGAGACGCATTCCACCCGACCGGGGGCGGCCTATTGGTTCAAATCGAAAAGGAGCCTTACTGTCGGGGAGTCTGGTGAAGGAGCCGCTGGTACGGCGTCTCGTTATTGGACCGCTGGCATGATTGAAGGGGGACATTGGACGAGGCGGAGTTCGGGGTTTTGGCGCGGGAACATATGTGAGAAACCAAGACGATTCCTCCGAATCAAGAATTGAAGGAAGAAGATTTTCTCGACGTCAACCAAGACTAAGAAGACAAGAGCGTGCACTGCCACCAGCCCTACCTCTTCGGCAGTCGAGCTAGACATAGAGACGTGGAGTTCAGGCCCGTAGAGACATTTACACTAGGGGTCGCCGCGCAGGGGTGATCCCCGGTTACGATGTCAGCAGAAGGCCACAAACTTCGGGGATATCGGTAAAGAGGTCCGGCAAGGTCTCCAGACGTCGTTACAAAATCGGCAGGGTTTGCTTGAAGTGGAGAGCATTGGGATTAGACTGGTTGGTCGCCGGCAGGACTTTGGCACCATCCTAGGGTACATGTCCTGGGAAGATTACAAGATAGGGCACTTAACCCCTACACAGGTCAAGGCGGGTGGGCTTCCTAAGCATTCAGCTTGACAAGGTTTAGAGAGATCGTAAAGTCTGGCCCTGTGTGGTGTTTCGAGGAGCTTTGGATGGTGTACGGGCTGTTAGCGTTGGCTAAAGAAATACCCGCACCCCCTATATCCTGAGGCCAATCGTTCGTAGGTCATAGCCAGCAAAGCAAGTCTTCATGAAGAGGAATTCAGTAATGTTTTTATTAATACACAATAATGTTGTTGCTGGCTGCTAACCATGGAGATTGTTGGGGATTAAACTGACGTTTCTTGTATTACTTACATTCCACAAGTAGACGAGACTCTGCACTGTCGGTGGTTCGCGGCGAAACGTAAGAGTGACAAATCAAGTCTGCTACATGGTACGGCCGATGCCTAGCTGGTAGGCTTCTGTGGAGATGGAACCGCAGAATGGATCAAGGCTGATCGCAAGGCGGACTTCGCTGAGTACGTGTATTCTCGTCTATGAAGCAATTCATCGGCTTCGAGGCATTCAAGCTTCTTTTCTTCTGTTGAGAAGCAGGTTATAAGTGTCATCTCCTCCACATGTGAGCTCTTGTGCGTCCTTGCTTGCATGCCATTCGATTCTCAAAACACACGCAATCTGACCTCATTCTCTCGTTGCTGCAACCATCGTTTTGGCTCAAACACTCATTAGTTACTTAAACCAATCGTAACCATGCGTTCTACCTTCCTCCTCTCTCTTAGCACCGTGCTTGCGGCAGCTATCACGGCCTCCCAAGCCGCCACCACCACTACCACCGGCTCTCCCACCGACCCTACACCTCTGCCCGAGCTGGTCTCCATGCTCCCCCCGTGCGGCTTCCGCTGCCTGGACAGGGTCAAGGCGGAGGTTGGCTGTGGCGTCGCCGACGTGAAGTGTCTCTGCGAAACTCCGAACGAGTTCTTCATCAAGATGGGCTTCTGCATCCAGTTCAACAGCGACTGCTCGGACAAGGACACCAAAGGTAAGCTTTCATCCCGGTTATGCTGGTCTGAGCGAAGCTTTCTTGCTGACGTTTGGCCTTCTGTGTCTTTCCTACTTCAGTGGCCCGAGAAGTTGCCGGTCAGTTCTGCGACGTCGCTGGCCAGTCTCCAAGCCAAGATACCCTGGCTTCCGTTTCCAGCATCATCACGGGAGGCGTGGCCAAGGCTACTGCTACAAGCTCCTCGAGCTCTGTCTTCACCAACGCAGCTGGGGTCGTTGGGAAGGGTATCCAAATGGCGGTCTATGTCGCGGCGGCCGCCGCCGTTCTCTGATCTGTGGCTGGGAGGTTCAGGGACCTGCGTTGCCGCTAGGATGGATCGGACAAAAACACAGTCGACATGGAATACCGTCAGTGGGAGGAGACATTCTTCTTGGGACAGCAATAGACACTAGTATTGGGTCCTTAAATGCAAGATGGGCACGTCCATGCATGCACCTTCGCGATAAATGCACCACGTCCGCTCTGGGGAAATATATGTAGCTTGAAACAAAATATGCAAAGAGACTGAAGCTACCATTGGCAGATACATCAACGCGAGCTGCCCCCATTCTCGTCGAAATTAGCGACTCTTCGCCCTTGGACTCTTCGTAGCCAGCATAGCCATATCGATCTCCTAATGAACATTCAAGCTCGGATTCATAGCCATATCCATAGCCATTGGTATACGCATAGTCCATTTTGTAGTCGAGTGGGTCAAAACCCTCTTTGAACCCCCAGTCGGCAAAGAGCTCATCGTCGTCGGAATTCGAATCATATGAAGGGACGTAAATTCTTGCGATCTTCCTGCCGTCTATCAAGTGTTCGTAGACCTTCTCGCCCACGCAGCGCAGTTGCATCGTCAGGCTGATGTTGCCGTAGTGCCGCTGGATGCCATCCTTGCTGACCTTACCTTCCGCGCCAGGCTAGACCACTCCTTGGCATCGGTCGCGCCGAGGGCCTCACACTCCTTGCGCTTCTCCTCGTTCCACCACTTTGGTAGCAGGGGGGCGCCGCCGCTGACGGACTTGGCCTTCTCCGCCTTGTCAAGGAAATTGCAGAACCCAGGCCGACCGTCGACGGCATCTCAACGTAAACAGAACTGGGCTCGCGGATGTTAAAGTGATGAAAGGCTTCCCACGTTCAGTGTCGGTAGGTGTCGATGAAGAGCTTGTAGACGTCCGTCTCAGGTCGCTCATGGAAATAGATCCATCGCGACAGTGATTTGTATCCGGTAGACGTGTTGATGTGCTTTTCAAGACGCTGGGGCAGCGAAGGGGGTGAGGACTTGTCAGTCATTTTGATGGCTGTTTATTGCGAGACAAACTTTGTGTAGAGAAGACTTGGAGTATGTCGCACAAATGGAATGCTGCTGGTAGCACGACCAGCAGTTACGTTTATACACTGTGAGCGGTAGACAATTACGACATGGAGCATAGAGCAATCCAGATTTCATAATCCTAGTTTCTCATGGCCGAGGCGGCACTCCACAAAAGGCGGAGTGAATGCTACACTTGCTGCCACGTGATTTTGCGGTATATTTCGGGATCTCAGAAACTCTGTCATGGTCGGTGGTTGAGTTGAGCCGAGAGGCAAATCCCGAGAGGATACAAGGCTTTGAGAAACTGGCGGACTCCAGTACTAATGTGCGGGAGGTGGGACGTAGAGCATCAGGGCTTTGATACAACGCAGCCCGGTATCCCTATACAGTGTTAATACCGAGATCGGAAACCCCTTTTCGTCGATGGATGATGGGATTTTGAATAGATTATGGAGGTTGATAGTGTTGTGCTACAGTGGGGGACAAAGCCACCCCCTCAAGGTTGGGTACATTGAGTTACTACTTGCCTCCAGTCGTAAACACCATCATATCGAATGATGAGCTTCAATATACATGACCCTCTCGCACAATCTGACACCAGACGTTTGCTGCTTGCCGCAGATTGGAGAGTTTCCTTCAGCTCGCGATGGTTTGTATGGAGACAATTCCACCTGAGTCCTGGGCACGCCTCTGTCGTGGGTCTTGGGCCCTCTTTCGGGGGTCTAATCTGTGGTCCACGGCCCCGTTCAAGCTCATGCGAAAGTGAAGGTGCAGTGGGCAGACTCGGAAAGAATATGTCACATCTTCGCGGACGCAGTCTGCCTCGTCGAAAAGACATAAGACAGGCCGAGAAAAAGGAGAGTGCCGTTCATTTTTGATCTCAGTTTCGCCAAGCACTCATACTCGAGCAGAGCTCGCCAGCAACAACCTCTTCCACTTCTTATGTTGTCTGTTATATGGAAGAAGAAATGGAGAGCAAGACGTGAAATGCAACGAACCAACTCCCTCGCCGGGCGCACCAAGCCGAAGGAGAAACACAAGCTGCAAGGTGAGCAATCCAGAACGCCCAGGCAACATGCGGAATACCCACTCACAAACAAACTCTTGGGACAGAAGTCCCGATTTTCGTTGCCCACGCGTTGAGTCTCGGAGCCCGTCGGCCCCGCGAGCTTTACGTTCCTTCCCCGATAGAGCGAGTTTCGGTCGACACCCGACTAGACACCTTCCGCAACGGGTCTCTTGTGCCCAGGACGCACAGTCAGGCGTTTGGACATGGCAGTCAGACGGGCCTGACCCCGGGTTGTCTCCAGTCCACGGAAAATAATGCGACGACGTCGACCTTTTCCGACACAACTACACCTTGGCACCAATTCGGAGAGTAAGACTGGCGGAGCAAATCCGGTGTACCGCGAATATGCCCCCTCCACACGTTTAAAGACTCCCGAGTCTGATTCGTTGCAACATCTCCGTGTTAGATTGCGCTGGGTCTGGGTTCTAGGTTAGACTTGATAGCTGTTTGAAGCTGTTATCAGAAACTATCCCTGGTCTTTTCTCCTTGGGCGGGGGCAGAGACCGAAGCTGAAGGGCAAAACCCGGCAATCAACCCTAGATGTACCCGCCGCTCGGCCAGTCAACAACCAATTACACGGTCTCTTTAGGTACTGGAGCTTATTCTGAGGGCCCAGAAGGCCGGTTACTGCGGGTTTCTAATAAGGGGTCATGGGTTCCCACCAAGCCCTCAGTTCCGCCATATTGTCTCGGTTAACCGGCAGGGCGAGGCATACCGGCGAGGCGTAATTCTCTGTAAAGATCCGTACGGCAACGCAATCCGTTCCCTCCCTGACTAACTCATGAAGTGGGGCTCATGGTCCTACCAGCGCGAGTACCCCTGAAAAGAGGTTGCGATTGGTCTGGTGTAATGACGGACTTTCACTCCGAAAAGCAACTGTCCCTGTGATCCTTGGCGCTTTCTGTGAGGTTTCTAGATGTAAAGGTCTCGGCGGGGCTGTGGGGACCGTCCACTTCCCCGGTATTCTGGCACTCAGGCTCGAAGACAGATGGGTTGCACAGCTCGCTGTCTTGTCTGTCTCCGCCGGTCACAGTGGAGTGGCCAAAATCCTTGGCGATAGGCGTTGAGTTTATTCACAGGTAACGCGTAGAGTACAGAATGCTTTCTGTGGGCGTCTCGTAGAAGTATCATGGCGACAGGGTACAGTCGAGTTGTCACCATGCCTGGAACTTCTCAGTGGCCTCATTTCCTCCGCTTGTCGTGAAGGATCCAAACTACCGGTTTACTCCCAAGGAACGGGGAACATATTCGGCCGTAAAAATTTGATAGCCAGGATACAGGCTTCGTAAAAACCGGGCTGGAAAAAAAGAATCCAATGTTTCTAGAACATACGAAAAACTATAAGATTATTCAATCTTGCGACAACCTACGAAGTCAACGTGATGCGATGGCTTCGCGGACAACAACCTCGCTTAACCACTCGCATATTTCAATACACAGTCCGTGCCGCAAGCAATGACTCGTGATAGTAAGAATTATCGGGAGATGGAAGAAGGCCCGCGTGATGCAAACGGGCCTCACATCGAAAGGCGTTAACGATGTTGTGCTCTCGTTGACCGATGCTGATGTTCATTGGGTTTCCACTGGAAGACGGGTGCGATCAGGCGCTTAGAGTTCGCTATGGTGATGTCCGCCATGGACCTGGTGAATGAAACCTGAGATTCGGGGATACCAATGGTGCTGAGTTTCGGAGTTAGCAACAGCAGTCTTGTGCTAGCGATATAGCACAGAACCCTTCAAAATGGAGTCCAGGGTCGACTCAGATTTGTCGACTCAAGCCCAGGTGACAGTATTAGTACAACTTTCCACAGCTGAAGCAAAGTATGATTGCTGCTAAATGCCGAGGTGTTTTAAGCGCTGTCTAGAGATGAGGAGAATGGTATGCACAAAAACAGTATAACTGGCTTCTTGATCAACATATCGGTGTCCAACTCCCGACGACTGCGTCGTTTTGGTGCAATATGGAATTAGAATTCTTATTATAATCAAGTGGGTATCATGGTATCTGCTCTAATAAGTCTCACCAGCTCGGCTCTCTAATCTGAGCCCAGTAAAAAAGAAAGAGATGAACGAAAGACCTAAACCAAACTGGTCTGGGTCATCTGGCTCCCCGCGCATCTCGTCACAGACAAGGCGCCGTTCGGTAACGACGCCGGCGGGAGGACTGCCTCCTCGAAGAAGGCCAGCCCCGCTTGGTGCGGCCTCAGCTGCTGGTGATACATGCGGTTCGGACTCATCCAGGCCAGCTCATTGCTCGGCGGCTCCTGTCTTGAACGGTCGCTCGGGTCGGATATGTGTATTAGGTATGGTCGGCGGTACTTGCTCTGCGGGTCGCGCGAGAGCTTGACTGACACGTTCTGGAAGAACTTGCGCAGCGTCGGCATCGAGCCGCAGATGACGAATAGGTTCGCCTCAACGAAACTGTCTCCAGAGGTTAGTAAATCGCAAGTAAGACATCTCTTTCGGGTTGGTTATGGGTCCCCGGGATGAGTTTACCTCCACACATTTGCTGGGGCGCTCTCCCAAGAAAAGTCAGTCGTTTTGAACAGAGCCGGAAGAAGCATCATCTTGACGAGAGAGGTCGCGACCGTCCTACAGAAAAAGGAAAACGCGTCATTGTTAGCCAACCGTTTGCCTTCCCCAACGGAACTTTTCTGACCGTCACTTACACGGACCCGATCGAGAACATTAGCATCGCCCCCAACTTTTGCCAGATGCCGAGTCGAAGACGGTATATCATCGGAATCGGTAGCAAGAACATGATGACGTCCGTGAACATGCTGACGGAGGTGTTCGCCATGTAGAGGAAGCTCGCATCCAGGCACGTTCCGCCGTCCACCCGGATGTCGTACGCTTTGCGGATCGGGGCGCAGTGGATGAACAGGGCGAACGTGATGGTCGCGGTGCTGGTCCCCACGAAGATGATGGTGACCCAGATGCAGACGCGGTACCACCCCTGCGGCGAGAGCTGGAGGTAGACGGTGAGGAGGGACAGCTTGGTGAAGCCGTTGCACAGCATGAACATTGGACCTGCGACGTATGCGACCTTTGGAAACAGAATCTGATGAGCTTCTCGAGTCGTCGGAAGTGAACGAAGCGGGACTGTCAGAGGTCGGACGCAGCTTACAACTGAGTACATTTCGAATCGAGCCAGTGGCATTTCCCAGGAGTGGACGCAAAATGACTTTTCCACAATCGAATCTGGCGTCGAAGCTTTAGTCTCGTTTTGTTTCGTCAAGCTGCCACGAAAACCGAAACCCACCGATGAGCATTGTCTGAGTGACGAGAGCTGCGACCTGGATGGCAGAAATTTGGCTTTTGTCAGATACCATCGTATCGATTTCGGAAGAATTAGAGACGTGTTCAAGCCTAAAGGTGACTCACCCAGCCGAAAAACATGAGTACTTTCGTCGCGTTAGCAAACGGCTTCTATCTCTTCAAATCGTTCCTCGCCACCTCAGCTTGGCGACCAGAGAAAAGACATAAGGAGCCAATTGGGACGCAAGACATACCGTCGTCGACGTGGAGCCCATTCGCCAGCCAGATCTTCGTGTAGAACCGCTGGGCCAGGGCGATCAGGGCTAGAGGACTGCCGATGGCGAAGACCAAGTAGTGCTCCAGCAGCAGCTGCCGCTTGGGGTTGTCGAAGTCGACAACGTAGCCGTCGGGCGGCTTGGAGAACGTCTCGATGCCATTCGTCACCGGGAAACTAGGCATGGCGGTGTGGTTGAAGACGGACGAGCAAAGCTGGCCCCCTTGCCCACGGGTGAGCGTTTGGGGCAACCACAGGCTACTAATATCTTTCCAGCCTGTCGAGGCCCCAGGCAGGAAAAGCTTAACGTTAATTCCTGCAACCCTTGTTCTGCACCCCCCTCCGCTGGGGAAACTCTCCCGTTGAACTAGACTCAGCGTCTATTTGTCGGCAATGGTTTCGCCCCGTGGAAAGGCGGGGACTGGCTTGAAGACGGACCGTTTCTTCCATTTGCCTTGACGCTAGTGTCAATCTAGGTTCTTAGATTCACATATACTGCATCTTCTCGTGGAGCTTGGCCTGGATCATCTCTTTGGTAAGTGAACGTGAAGAGCTGTTATCGAACCGGCTACGAAGCAGACGCCATGTGGTTTGTCGAATCTCGCCCAGCGGTTGTTTCGTCATGTGGGAGCACGGAGACACCGAGATGTGGGATCGAGCACAGCAAAGAGTCAGTGGTGTGGGAAATGAGGACTGCACCCGAGTCATCTGCGCCTATCTTCCCTTGTCACAGGAGCACGAGATGGCTTCGACTTTGAAGGAGCTCACGGAATCTCTAGGCTCGATCTCTGAGGATCTTGGCGCGCACGTGTCGGGGCCTTTGTGCGTCCCGGAGGTTTCGTCTGTCTGTAGATGATGCATTGACCGTTGTTCTGGAAACTCAATCCGGGAGCCGGTGGTACAAATAAGCTTTGAAACCATCCCACGCCTGTCCGTCTGAGCTGGGGAGGACCCAGGCGTTCACTTTATGAAATGAGTGCCCAAACCATGCGTAGCGTGACATTTCGTTCGCTTGCAGCAGCGTTTGAGAGCGGATTTTGTCGGAACTCGGTTTCCTGGAAACCCTCGTGGCGTCAAGGGAGAGGCTGCAAGGAAACCGGAGCAGTCCTCGCGAGAAAGCATAGACCCCTCCCCTCTAGGGCGTGAACTATGGCCATTTTGAGATGTACACAGCGACCGAAAGCCGAGCTTCGAGCCGGCATTCGCAATTGACTCTCTTGGCGGCGGCCCCCCTTCGCACAGCTGTAGTTGTGGTGCCACCTGCCTGTCAACCACAATGAGACGAGGAGAAACTCGTTGATACCATGTGGTGTGTGAAGGTAGGCAGCTTCGCGTCAATATCACCGGGCCGCCACAGTGCATGCGATCCAGCCTCGAGCGGCGTCACACTTAGACCCCCTGGTGAGAGGGGGTATGATGGTTTTGTTAAGCTCAATGCCAGGCAGCTCTTGTGGCATATGCAACTATCTGCTGCCGCTGGGCTGCCGACATGCCTAGGCACTCTTGACGCTAAACACCGTGTCTATCAAACCTTCTCTGAATGCGGACTCATGGAGCGACACGGTGACCGGACGATTCTCGTCAGGGGGGCGGTGTGACTCGAAGAAGTCTATCGGGTATCTACGTGTGACATCGCGGTGCAATGCAACTACCCGAGACACCATGCAAGAGAAGTGATCCTCCCAGTCCGAGATCAACAGGCCTTTGACGGAGCGGCTGAAGACTTACAAATGTTACCCACGCAACTACGTTAGAGCCAGCGCCACCGTCGTCAAAGAAGAAAACACAGTCGGGTGGTTTTGGGGCTTTGGGAAACTTGGCTACCGGCTGGGCAATCGGGCTAGAAGAAGGGGATAAGCAAGAAAGTCTCGTCAATAGCTAGGTGGTGAGGGGAGAAACATTCAGTAGCATTGCAGATCTCACTTG